>OENT01000245.1:0-152731 GCA_900239685.1 Rotaria macrura | reverse complement strand
GAAGAGTATATGTTAAACTAACTTTCAAAATTTAAATGACCTTCCTATCATCAGATCAAAGGATGTGTATATATGAGATCAAAAAATATAATAGAAGAAAAAACAGTCATCGATGTCCAACCTGAATTTTTGTATCTCTATATGTGTATTTAAGAAAACGTTCGAATTAGAATTGGAATTCATGTTCATTGAGATGAATTCTGTTTATGAAAACTCATTACGAGTCATAAGTCTTAAGGGATGAACAATTTACTTGTTCTATTAACGATGATTGAATAACTGTATGATCTCGTTATTATTTTCGATGTCATTGTTATTTAATGTTGAATAGATTGATGTTAATTTATCATTTCGTATACAATAAATGATTGCAATCAGAACAACTATTCCTGGAGAAAACGGTGAAGTTATTCTTTTAATAAGAATTTCATTCAAACCTTACGAACGCAAAGGAATAAGAAAAGACTTAAATGATTCGCCCTTTACAATAGATTATAATTACTATAGTTGTCGTTCGTGAATTTCAATGTAGAAATTCATTCTTTCTTGAATCTATTAGCATAGAACAATCATGGCCTGCGAAAATAAGCATAGAAAACTGTGTTGTACTAAAACGAGACTTATAATAGTATGACATCTATTATAAGCAATATATGGATATTTTGTTACAATTGGCTCATATTCACGCATACTGTAAATCATGGACTACGATCAAGCTGTTACCACGTCAGATATTTTCGTACATTAATCTGTTGTTGCAGTTGCATCAACTACTGAATTTTAAATTTTATGTCTCATGCTTGAATCGTGTCGTCGATTGAGACGTGTAGAAGAAAGTTCTTTCCATTCATTGATTCGTCCGGTTATTGTCTTTCTATTGAAAATTGTTCGATTTGAAATTTCGTACATGTCGATATTGATTTAAAGAAGCTCCATTTTTCTTGTCATTAGGTTAATATCAATATTTAGATCTATTTTAGTATTCATATAATCATAAATATCTAATCCTATCTTCGACTACTAGCTATCAGTAAAATGAAATCGACTTGCATATCTTGTTTTCTCTGATCATGCGCTTTGCTATGAATATTGATGACTGAAGAAAGACACATGCATTTAATTAGCTGTCCTTTTTAAAGGAATAGCAATGCTTTTCTCTTTCTTCGTCTTGTTTTTAAATGTGTATATTTAGTTTTTGGTATACTTATTTTGTAAAGCTGCTTATAATTCCGTATAGAATAACAAAATTCAATTTGTTTTCTTCAGCTTTTAATCGATTTTCTTCATATAAAACTGATTCGATTTCAATCGTAGCAAAGCAAATTTCATAAAAATTAAAATCATTCTTTCACTGAAGTTAAAATACAAAGGAATAGAACAGTACAAGAAAATGATTTTTATCTATAGATTTACTTCTGTTGTTTTTATAATATAAAAATTTGCAGTAATTATGGCCGTAGCATCGTTGTCCTCCGCCAGTGAACAAGCACCACCACCAATGTATAATACTCGAAGTACTTGTATGTAAACTGTATCATGTTTATTCTTTTCCGAAAATAAAAAGACACTATTTTTTTGTTTCAGCTGTAAAACGGCTAATGCGTGAAGCAATCGAAATGAAAGAGCCAACAGAACTTTATTATTGTCAACCGATAGAGGTTTGTATTTAAATGAAATTCGAAAATAAAACAAAAGCAATATTCTATTCGTATTGAAATAGGATAATCTATTCGAATGGCATTTTACGATTCGTGGCCCCATAGCGACCGAATTTGAACAAGGCATTTATCATGGACGAATTCTGTTTCCTGTTGAATATCCAATGAAACCACCGTCGATAATATTGTTGACGGTAGATTCCTTCGTTGTCGTTTGTATATTTAAAGAACACTCTTCGTTTCCTTTGCCGGATAATTTAGGAGAGTGGTCGATTCCGAACAAACGAAAAAATCTGCTTATCAATATCTGGCCATCATGTTGAAACATGGACACCAACATGGGGTGTAAGAACGGCTTTATTGGCAATGATTGGTTTTATGGAAACCCCCGGCGAAGGTGCTTTAGGTTCACTTGATTATACACCAGAAGAAAGAAAAATTCTTGCTAAAAAGTAAGAGATACAAGAAATATTTTCCTAAAACATTTTAGTCGAAATATTTTCAATGCGTTATTCCTGTAATAATAAAATGTTCGTATCATGTTCTACAGAACATTTCATGAGAACATGATCAAATTTACAGGAAACGTACGACGACAGGATGCATCCTTATCATACAAAGCTTGTATATTTCTAGACAGAAGTCGACATACATGAGAAGGATCGAATGAGATGAAGATAAATATATTGCATGTTCATTTGCAATCAAATAGTTCCTAAGCAGATAGTTTTAAATTTTATTTTATATATCAGATGTCGTCCGATATTCTCTTCGTCGTTCCTTGTACAAATGTATATAAGACTATTATTTTCGACCTAAGTAGTTATCTTTTCAAATGAACAGAAAAATATTAGACATAGAGCAAGGATCAAAGATAAGCACAAACTGTGAAATTAGCTCATTTACATCTTCATTTTTTTTAAATATCAACAGAAAATAACACAAAATACAAGTGAGGAGATTTGTCTACTTATTTCATAAAGGTTCTAACATTTAGAAAAAATAATCGTATGCATCAAATGTAACGGACACCGTATCGATTCTGAAGTTTTAATTTGAACACACTTGTGAGTAGAGAACAGGAAGAAGTTGATGAAATAGCCATGCTGGCTGATATTGTTTAGTCGTAATATAGTTATTTTCTACTCTAAAAAGATATTTACCTTACAATCGTAAATACTTTTCATTTATATTAAATGAATGTTCTCTATCGAAAATTGGCGAGAATCGTTTTATTGCAATTCTATGTATCAGTATTCTATAGCGTTACTTTTCTCATAGATCCCAATCATTCGTATGTCCAACATGTGGCCTTACTAATAGTGAAGTGTTGTTACCTTTATCAGAAAAATCAGCTGATGTCCAAAAAGAAGCTAAAGAATTAATCAACCAAATTGATTTCGTTAAAGTACGTAAACCAATGAACTTGTTCAAAAAATCGTACACGTAGTAGAAAGATTACTTTTACGTCGTTGACTTTTAGAAACCAGAAATCAAGCATGAATCACCATCCGCAACCTCCTTAGAAGAAACCAATTTGGAACCGCCACCACCACCATCATCATCATCATCATCACTAGACTCAGGGATAGATTCAAGAATCAATGCTACTCCATCAAATATACCAAATACTACAATACGACCAACGCCACCGATAATAACAATATTACCACGTCAAAATGAATCTAATAATAATTTATTAAGCATGTTTATTTTCCTTTGCTGTATGATCCTATCGTTTCTAATTTTACGGCGACTTTTCTTAACATTTGGTGCAGGTCGCTCATTTCCACCGTCGTCAAGTGATCCATTTCATGATGGTTTTTGAATTAAGACTATTTTTAAATAATCGAGAACAAATTCTATAATCATAGACATTTATTTCTAAACAAGTTAAACGGATTGTTGCTGTCGAAGTATTATCTATCAACAAGGGCATTCGTTGTTTGGTTTTTTTTTCTTTCATTTTATATTTATTCTCATGTACACACTTAGTTCTCTTCAATTAGCTTGTTGATTGGTATCATGTACTTCAATTTTTTCATTTTTCTTTTTGTATTTTATTTAATTGAAGTAGAAAAACCAAGTAAGTCAGTGAATAAGAACAAAAGGCAATTTTGTATATACACGGGTAGATGTCAAATGTGAAATTTTGATATGTATGGTTAATTTAATTAATAAATAAATAAAAAATACATTATGACGGTTGTGAAATTTTTTCGTGAAAATATATGATCGAATGCATTTTGTTTTTGAGTTATGCTGATTTCTAAATGACTAAAAAATTCAATATTTTTAGTGTGATTTGATTCATCAAGTGAATGCTATACTCGGGTGTAGATATAAAATGTATCTCAAAGTTTTCAACCGTGAAGAAATCATCATAGAACACTTTGTTCAACAAGTTGTATTAAATTCAATCAGAGATGTACAACGAATCAAGAGTACTCTGCTTTCGTTTGAAGAGTACTCACGGGAGACATGCAGACATGTCTATTATAGACACTCGAGACTTCATTATTCTTCAGACCATCTTGTTCAATCCGATTACATTTTCCTATGGAATAATTTCAAATAACAACGGAAACTAAGATACTTTCCTTTGTTTATGCTTCTTTTTATGACTATCAGATTGTTACTATTCTGAATGAGTAGATTTATATAATTTTCCCATCATTCCAACAAAAACCTGTAGAATATCATGAAATATGTGGGTGCTGGCTAAAATAGAAGTTCCCTTTTCAGTCTGCCCTGCCAAATGCACAACATGTACCCATAAATATAAATAGATTATTGACACCAAGGAATTATATCGTTTTTTTCGTCTTCTATTTAATCTAGTTACAGGAGAACCAACCAATCTTTTGAAAGATAGTTTTCTATGTGATGAAATGAACTTAGCCGAATATTGACGCTACTTTTCAAACGATAAAAGTAAATTGAAGCAGACTAGTTAATTAAATAAAGAAAAATAATCAAATATTTGTGTTACATGACTATTTTGAATTTCTTTTTTATTTAGACTACAATCAGAAAGAGTTGCTCTCTTACATTACGATGCTTATATTAAGGAAATCAAGTATCTTGGAGCAACAGCATAGCACAGAAAAATATTGAACTATGCTCATTTAATAGTCGAAATGAGCGGAATATTTGTTCTAGTAAAAAGTCATCATTTTTTAATTATATTTTTCAAAATTAAATCGATATATGACTTTATTCACGAGCTTTATTTTGTTTTGAAAGTGTTACACAATATTTCAATTCATATTTTTTGATAAGTAGTCTGATATATGTATATGGAAAAACAATATTCAAACATCAAAAATAAAACAGTTAGAAACAAGACTGTTGACTAATGTGTTAAAAAAAAGAGTGTTCAATGAATTGTTGTTCCAACGATCACATTTCAGTAAAAATTGGTTGGGATCACCTTTGATCAATAATTGTTTTCCAAAATTGTATTCTAAGATTGAAATATCGTAAAACTTTGAATGAATAGAATAGATTCTATATCTTAATCAAAAGCACCTATGAACTACTACAATCCTAATTATATATCTATATGCATAATTGTATTCATTCGCAACTAATTTAAATCTATCCCAAATCGATATGAATTCGCATCTAATTTATAGATAAAAACGGATCATGTCCAGAAAAATTGACATTTGCCATGAAAAATGATTATCTATCACGGAAAAGCTTTATTTTAACAATGTATTAGTGAACATTTTCGATGAAGATTGAAAAAACAATGACCAGTAGTTCGGTCTTGAAATTTTTACTATTGGTTAGCACAGAGTTTTACTGACTTGACAACATCGAGATCACTACAATACAAAACGTAGACATCATCACAGATGAAAAATCTCCATTGATTGTTATACGAATCTTCCCAACTTAGAGAAAGGAGGCGCGGGCGGAGTGGATAAACTCTCGTTGACAACTCCATGAAAACTGTGCTTTTCAGAGCATTATAATAAAAAATTCTTTGCCAACGATACAAATTTAAGAGTTTTCTACGATGATAGTTTTTTTTTAAATTCATAACTGATTGACTTTAATCTGTTGGGTATTACAAGGAATCTTATCACTATAATATTTGTTAGTATGATGATCTGAACTTTCGCAAGTTTTTTCTTGGTTGAATAAATGGGAATGATTTAACAATGAAATCCTACAATCCTTTGAACTCTTCTTCAATTCCATCTTATCTTGAAAGAATTTTTTTATTTCTCTAGTGAAGAATTAAGATTGATGGTTGTAAATAAAGATTTATCATTAGTATAATATTAAATTTGAAAGCAACCGTTTCGTTGATGTTATTTCCATGATGGAAATAATAGAATTATAGTCATTCTATAAACAATTTATTAATATATAACAAACAACCCGGTAATATTTTTAACGGTACTCCAGTTTACTTTGGTCAATCATATAACAACAGCAAAAACAACACTATTCTTTCGAGCTTGATAAGCTTGCACCTATTGAGAAGTTAAATGAAACAATAAACTTTTGTGTCGAACTTAAAAATGAATACATCTGTATGACTTTCTATGAAAAAAATGGTTAATTTGTTTGAAGTTGCTGATAAATTTATTTTGTATATGCAGATTATGTTTTGATGAGTAAAGTGGATAGGTAAAGAAAAAAAAAAGAGAAGAATTTTAAAAATTTCGGCCTAACAGGTAGTGTTGATTCTTCATGTCTATTAATATGTAATAATTAAACAAAAGAAAACTTGCGTGAAAAATAGAAGAGAACACATTATTCGAATAGATGACATGACCTACAATGTCTGCACGACAAAACTTGAGTTTTTCTACGATTGAATCAACGATCAGCCATTCGAAACGTTTGTAATTTTTTTTCTCTTTAAGATATGAATCCATGAAATAATCGACAATTCTGCTACAAAAATATTCTCTTCATTTGCTGGTAATAGACTCAATCCAATTATTTCGTATTTCTATTGATTCTCTCTTCTACTATTCAACGATATTGGAGAAAATCTGTATGGGAAATAAAAAAAGTATAACATAATATAACAAGATATTTAGAATTAATCGAGATCGACATGCAATGTTTCATGTTCAAAAAAGTATGTGTGTATCTTTGAAAATATATTGCTATTGAAACAAAAGGATTCTTTATCCGATATCTTTTACTTATGATATTGTTTACAAAAGTATTCAATCGATCACGCGTTCACTAAACAATGATTGTTATCAATCAATAATCTCGTGTTTCAATCGTACTATTTTAATCACTAGAGAAATTTATACTCGCATATTTTTGAACAAAATATGTTAAAATAGATTATATAATAGTGAAAAGAACTTTTATCTTATCCTCTTTGATATGTTTTTATCGACTATTCCATTAATACGAGACGCCGGAAGTTATTCTTTGCCATCTAATTGTCGTATAAAGAAACATTAGAATCTCCATTGGCAATAGAAATGTTGATTTCTATAAAAACGATTTCATGCAAAAACATAAAAGATAGTGAATACTTATATCCATTAGTATAAAAAATATCATCTTTGATTTTCACAGTGATAATAACGAACTTGGTTCTGATTTTTAATAGGAGGATTAAATTGAATAAAAAAAGAAATTATATTATAATGAGTACGGCTTATGTAAAAGTAAATGTGATCTTAAAAAAAGTACTATGTTAATTCGATCTTATAACCTATAATGCTATGTGTAGACCCCGTCAACATACTATTCAATTTTGAGTCAGTGGTGAAGATCTTCGACGTAAAAGAAACCTAGATATTCATCGAGACTCTCAATATGACATATCCTTTTTAATTTATATTAGAATTTTTTGTTGTCTTCTATCTGAAGAAAAGCGTGGTAAATTTACAAGATATTCATCCAATAGCTTGCGAATGAAAAGTTTTGATAATTATATGAAGAATCTTCATTATAGATGATATCAATTGTTGATACATTCAATCTCTGTTCATATTTTTTTCATATCATAGCATGTGTATACCGTATATATGAAATCAATACACATGTATTCTGGATTATTCAGTTCATGTTTAATTTTTCGGTTTTGATTTTGATTCAATAATACAGAAAAGAATATTTTTGGTTAACATGAAAAACTTGTTGTTTCATTTCTCAACGTCAAGTTTTATAATTAAATTTTCAAAGCTTAATCAGTATGTGTGTTTTTTACATATATGAATATGATTTGATATGAGTTAAGTAGACTATTTTAGATCTATCACGAGTAATCAAGATGAACAAGAAAATAAAATCACTTTTCATGATTATATCTAAATATCGGAAATGATAATAATTTGAGTGTAACATCGATAGTTTTCTTGATCATTTTTTCTCTTGGCACTATACTTGATTGAAGGAGACGGTCGTCCGCATCTTATTCAATTGCATGCAATATGAAGTATCATTCGAGTGTACTTTCATATGATGATGTTTATTCTCTCGCGAAATGATCTTCTGTTCAGCATAGTCAACTATTGAATGCATTAGTTGTAAATGAGTACGTCACTAAAAAGTAATAGGTATGGTTTTTATGCGATGTATACGTACCGATTGATGCTATTGAATAAAACGAGTTCTATTGACTTGATCTAACTCAACTAAATTCAAAACAACTTTTCGATCATTGTTCCGACTCATGATTCAATTCATGTTGTTATTATAATTAAAATACGAGCATGTATATTGTCGATGATATTCTGCATGAAATATTTCAAACGAAAGAAGTTCACTGCAATAATCAATTAATAATAATTAATTAGGAAACAAGTTATAGATTCTTGATATTGTAAAAGAGCGTGAGGCAACACGTTTTGTGGTCGATTGATGAGAACTACGCTATGGACAACCGCATTACTTTGACAATGACCTAATGAATGAATAAAACTTATTCGATATGTTCGACTAGGACAAATGTTAGTTCGATGAATATGATGATCTAAATTGTTCGACAGTCAATAGAAGAATAATATCTTCGACAAAAGAATTCAGCATTAGATTGCCTGAATGCATTACATGAAATCGTAGGTACGTCAGAATGAATGAGCAATTTTTATTTTAAGATTTTCAACTTGTTTACAATGTTGTTGAAATAACATAGGGAGCTCATTCAATGAGCAATTCAATTATTTAGTCAAATTTTCACTTTCATATTCAGCAAAATTTTTTTGTATCAACGTCAACTTCAAATTCAAAAGAATAATAAATACTTAATAAAATAATTGAGATTATCTGTAAAACATTACTAGATACTTATAAGAATGGTAAAAATTAAAGATTTGCCAAAAATTTACATGCATGCTATACAATATTCAACAGAGATCTTCCGTCTTTTGATGAACTTTTCAAAATTTGAACATAAATATTTGAGAAAAAAATTCTCGAATAAAAAAATACTACCATAAAAACAAAGAATAGCACCAATAGATATTTTAAACCTTTTTCTTTGACAGGAGTGGGAAACAACATAAATATTTTACCAATTCTATTAACACCTAAAAAATACTTTTCATAATTAAACCCTGCATCCAGACGTATGTAAATCTATTCGTATTAACGATCACTAAAGCGAATCTAACTTTGAAAAATCAGTGTTGACTGCACAGCTTGTAAGCATCACAAGACTGATGTATTGAAATATAAAGAAATTAAAAAACATCGTTCATACGGAATACTTATCAGTCCACATGAAATGTTTGAGGGACCCCCTAGTTCCATTAAATGGTAAGTTCCTATTTCCGGGAAATGCAAATAAACGATGATGCGAAAAAATGTCCCGAAGACTTAATTCAAAGGCTTCAGAAATAAGCAAAAAGAATCGGATTGAATAACAAAACCAGATACAAATGTGATTGTTGGCTGAATCCATGGGGTTCCAACCGCTTACTGGAAAGTGTTCTTTTTCCATTTTCTTTTGTGCTAGAATGTTGGAAGGTCGTTATAAAACATCTTCTGTGAAAAAACCGTCCTATGCTTTAAGTCGAAAATTTCGAGTTACAGACCGTTTTTTCGGAACACGCCTATGTGAAGGAAGAGAATTTATAAGACTCTTCTCTGGTTCAACTTGTTCGTAACTTTTCATCCCAATCAAGTTAGATGTGGTCTCTGATCACAAAGCGCATGGGTACTTCAGAAAATCTGGCTATCGGATTTTTGAGACCGGAGGTGAACCCCAGGGGCATGAAAATTTCTTTTTCTTCTTCGCGAACTGAAATGCACATGGATTCTAAGAGTCAAGCCTTCTTATCGTAAATATCATAGTTCTAATTAGCAAAACTATATCAGTTGAGTAGCGCTAGGGAAGTAATCTTATCAATCATGATAGGTATTCGAACAACCATGTTGTCACTGGACCAGCGATAAGAGAAAAAACGTTTTCTCAAAGAACTTTTATAACTTAGAAGTTGAATTTATTTCAGAATATAACATCAAACGAAAGAAAATCTGCGAAAGAGCATGAAAAGCATAAGTATGGATAAATTCGATGAAATTGAACCATGTGGCATACACCACAGCTACATCTCGAATGGTCAAATCAAATGGTATATCGTCTATCTTATAGAGCTCAACCAGTTCTGCATATGGTAAAAGGCAGGGATGGCTCAGACTAGTTCTCTTCTATAGAATCTGATCGCACATTCGCCCATAATTTGAACGTTTCATAGATAGATCAAAAGGATTTTAAGTCGAACGGTTTTCCACCCGAAAAAATTGGAATCTGTCATATCTGCACTGCAAGTACAATCAAATGAACTCCACAAGATAGGCTTCGTATCATTCGAGAGGATGATCAGAGATGTAGCTGTGGTATATGTCGCTTGGTACAATTTCATCGAATTGATCCATATTTATGCTTTTTATGCTCTTCAGAATGGAACTATGTAAGAGATTGGCAAACTGCGAAAGAGCATGAAAAGCATAAATATGGATCAATCCAATGAAATTGTACCAAGCGACATATGCCACAGCTACATCTCTGATCATCCTATCGAATGATCCGAAGCCTATCTTGTGGTATATGTCGCTTGGTACAATTTAATCGAATTGATCCATATTTATGCTTTTCATGCTCTTTCGCAGTTTGCCAATCTCTTACATAGTTCCATTCGGAAGAGCATAAAAAGCTGTGTGTGACACCGTAGTATCTACATCAGAACAAATAGACTTTACGGTGAACAAGATGGGCATTATTTAAAAACCTGCGTATTATAACCCAAAATCCTGAATTTACATGTTTCAGCATTGATTTTTCTTTTTTTTTGATGTTATATTCTGAAATAAATTCAACTTCTAAGTTATAAAAGTTCTTTGAGAAAACGTTTTTTCTCTTATCGCTGGTCCAGTGACAACATGGTTGTTCGAATACCTATCATGGCTGATAAGATTACTTCCCCAGCGCTACTCAACTGATATAGTTTTGCTAATTAGAACTATGATATTTACGATAAGAAGGCTTGACTCTTAGAATCCATGTGCATTTCAGTTCGCGAAGAAGAAAAAGAAATTTTCATGCCCCTGGGGTTCACCTCCGGTCTCAAAAATCCGATAGCCAGATTTTCTGAAGTACCCATGCGCTTTGTGATCAGAGACCACATCTAACTTGATTGGGATGAAAAGTTACGAACAAGTTGAACCAGAGAAGAGTCTTATAAATTCTCTTCCTTCACATAGGCGTGTTCCGAAAAAACGGTCTGTAACTCGAAATTTTCGACTTAAAGCATAGGACGGTTTTTTCACAGAAGATGTTTTATAACGACCTTCCAACATTCTAGCACAAAAGAAAATGGAAAAAGAACACTTTCCAGTAAGCGGTTGGAACCCCATGGATTCACCCTGTTATATTTCGGGTTGGGCCAGGAATGGAAATTCATTTTCAAATGAGAACCTATTTATAAAAGTTATATATATCTTTTGAGATTGAGTTCGAATTGGGAAATTAATCCTGTTACTGTGAATTATTGTCAAATACTAAATTAAAAACTATGAGAATCAAAATTGAATACTAATGCTATAGGATAGTTTCAAGTTGTCTTTTACGACGATATTTTTAAAATAATGGTGTAGCTAATTCAGAATCATGCTGGGGAAAAAAACAAAAACATTGATTAAATCTATTGAATAAGAATACTTGAAGCAATGCACTCTATACTGACAGATTATCGACAAAGTCTGTTCTGGAATCTGTCTATTGATAAAAGCAAACATTTTCTTATGCGATGGGTAATCGTTTTGTTTCGCATTTTGGCAATATGTCTCCATATCTATGAAACTTGAATTCATGCGAAATTTCAAGTTTTAAAAGTCTGGCTCGAAGGTTCAATACTGGAGTTTACCATGTGTGTTACCACCTAATCCAATTGTCCGCTATTCATCCCATACTGAACAACAGTCCTGTAGGTGTAGGATATAGGTGATTGGATATGATACCTACAACCAATCAAAAAGCATATAGGTTTCATTTCTACACAGATTTCATATCAATATGAATATACGAACACAAATGAATAAGATAGAAAACAAACACATTCTACTCTTTTATAGTTTTTATATAAAAATAATTTTGTTATCGGTATTGACACTGAAAAATTGTGTTGTATACTTTGAGATTACTGTCTATGAGAAGAGACATTTCGAGTTTCATACTTTACACTATCGAATTTTGTAGGTAGAAGTAATGTGACAACGTTATTCCAATCCGATTCTTTACTGAGCTGCGAGAATCTAAATTTCACGAAGATAGAAGCTTACCATGCCCTCATTAGTTCCAAACCGGAAATTCTTTAAACTACGGAGAAACCTTTGAAACATCTTTGATATTCGAGACTTTCATTTCCTATACGTATTGAATCAATGAGTTAAAAAAAAGATACATCAGAATTCAAAAAAAAACAAATGCTGGAATAAAATTTTTAATTTTATGAAGAAGAACGAGAAACAGTCCAAATTTATCGTCGATGTATCATAATCTCTTCCAAACATTTATATGTCCAGAAAACAAAATTAAATTTAAAAAAATTTGAATTTGATGAATATTATGATAAGGATTTCATTGGTCTATACAAAATGAATTATTTCTCTTCCTATCATTACTAATGTAGTTGTTTAGATAGTTACGGTTGATATAATTCTATTCTTCTGGAGATCACATGCATTGATGTCACACATATCTCGAAAGCATATATGCATTTAACATGAGAATTTTCTTCTTGAAAATGACTGAACAGATTAGATAATTAGTCGTTCAATTTATAAGAGTCTCATGGTATGCTCTTTTAATCTTTTATATGATTAGAAATTTTTTTCTAAAATCTTCAACAAACCATAGTCATATAGCTGTTGATAATAGGAAGAATGAGTTTTGAAGAATGGTTAAGCATGAGACAAAAAAAAATATTCACGATAATATACGAACTCAGAATAACAAGATAAAATTTTATAATAAATTTCAACTTTTAAAAATTTCACTTTGTTTCATTCACCATAGCACAACAATGTTTGATGATAGAAATCTGATTCTGACGACGTCCATCAAACAAGAATTTGCAGCAAACATGAGAACTGAATTATGTTCACATATAACACAACTACTATGTTCTAGATAATCTTCAGAAAATCATCTCTGTATTAAAATCTGAATATCGTATGATATTTATGAATTTTGAAGCCTGTAAATCAATTCTTTTTGACTTCTAATAATGAAAATATTACCGATCGAATAATTAATCTATGATTTAGTTGTTAACCTTGATATATGGAGAATTCTTCGTTGCATTTTTGCTGAACAATGATACAATTCACATACTTCTTGGATAAGTTCGAGATTTTTATCCGAGCGACTGTTAAAACCTGAAATTTTGATGTTTTTCACATGTATTTCAATATATTTCAATCATTTCTATTCATACAATATCAAGTCGTGCCGATAGTTCTCGTGGTTTTCACTCACAAATATATTGTTCGAACAATATGGATATTCATGACATCGAAATCATGGAAAGATTATTAATTTATAATATTTTCATTGTTTATAATTGCAGAAATGATCAAAATGGGATCTATGAATCGTGAAAATTCATACAGATCAAAATATTAGATGTAATCCGAAGAGTTACTATAAAGTCGTGAATATATAGTATGCGAAAATTGTTAAACAGATTCCAACACTTGTTCGATATAAATTGGAGTCGGATGTAATTCTTCGAATAGTACTGTTGAGTTATTTTGAATTAAAATTCCTTGAAATTTAAGAAAATATTAAACTACCCACAAAATGTTTATTATTACTACAACATGCAATGCATTATTTTTTTGTTATATCGTGTGTTATGCTATGAAAATTAGTGAAAATGTTTACAGTAAGTACAAAACATGTGTTTTATATATGAATAACTTGTTCTTCGCAAATGAATCCTCATTATTCAAAAAGATACAGAAATATAAGACCGATGAGGTTATCGGAAAATATCATTTTTATAATCTCGTTTCTATCTTTTCTAGAGTAGATTCTAAATAATACTTTTTTTTGGAAGATGAAGGATTCATATTCATATGATTATAATTAGTAAGCTGTACGTTTTTCAATCAATATGAGAATCGATATGAATTCCATTCTAGTAAATTTTAGGACATGTATCGTTGACGACAAAGTTTATTCGGCATATGTCGAGCTAGTTAACATTGTTCATGTGATACTTCTCAAATATTCTATTAAATAAAATTTTTATTTCTTTTATCAACCAATTGAAAGCCTATACTTTGGCAATCAAAATTAGAAAGATGAGAAATTGAAAATTAGATGGTTTCAAATGTTAAATTCAATTTTATTCTAAAAACAAAGTTGAACATTCATAGAAATCTAACCATAGGAAACAAATGTATCATCATGTTGATGAGTATTTCGATTGATCGTTCATGAACAGATAACTAGATCACACTGAAAATTCCAGCAGATAGTGAAATGATGAGCGACTAGAATAGATTTAAAAAAATGAGTGAATATGTAATGATTATTCATTCGTCTATGTCTGAGTTTTTCACAAGGTTGACTCATAAGAATCTTGTCATGAACACACTTGAAATAGAAAGCATGTGCATAAATCCAAGTTCACTTGGTGCTTGATTCGAAAAGAATAAATTATGATTTTTAATAACAATCCTACAGCGAAGTTAGATGACTGTGAAGTTGTATGAGTTTATGACATGTTTCATCAATTTTTATATGAATAATCTCTATTCTTTGAAAAATATAATCGTTTTCTTCTTGAATTAACTATGCAACTCATGATAAACAAAATTGTGACACATTGGAAAATATCTTCAATCAAGAATATATGAGCGAAACTGATTTGATCGAGTTACATTTGTGAGGTACTGCTAATTCAAAAAAAAAAGACCTTCCAATTTTCATAATTTGAAGATGTCTACCGTCGTACGATAACGTGTCTTTTTACTAATGAAGTTTCTGTTGTGCTCTCCAGGTACTATATGTACTTGAAAAAGTCTTTGCGAGTGAAATTTTATGAGAAAGCTTCATTCACTGAGAACTAAATGAAACAAATCGATTGAAACATAAAACAAGACATGCCAAATATGGAATGCTCTTGTTGTTATTTACTGAACAATCTGCATATGAAAATAAAAGTCTACATAATAATAATAATTTGATAGATATCTTCAATGGTTTTTAACACTCATCTATCATACCATACGCTTTTCTGTAAACGATGTTATATGAATATGAAACGTGAGTTATATTGTACAAAAGAACTTTTTTATTTGAATACACTAGAGAAGATACTATTATTTGTTTGAAATTCATATGCCCACATGATTATGTATTATCTAGATGCATAACTATAACTTGTTCAAAACCTTCGAATTAGAAAGAGAAGTGACTGTTTGTCAAATAATATCAAATGATCGAAAATTCTACCTCATTAGCTTTCTTGTAAGTATGGTGTGATAGACGATCATAAAGAATAATTTGACAGGTTTTTTCTTACACGAAGAAAATTTTTCATCCGAAAGACGTGTAATACAATGTCTTTCTATATAATTAATCGTGATTAAAAATTTCAAAGAAAACATTTTCTGTCCGTATCTACAATTTAGAATCAATATTTTCATTTATGATGAAAGTATCCATTCCGGAATCTCTATCTTTTATACAGAAAATTTCAAGTAAATAAAAATTAAGTTTTCAGATTAGCAGCTAAGTGCAAAATCGACTTTTTTCAAACTATTCTTAATAGCAACAAGTATCCTTAATCAAAAAGTAATGTCAAAAAATACGATATTTTCTAGTAATGGAAATTAGTTTAATGTCATATCTTACATTCGATTCAAACTTGATGAGCTGCGCGCGAAAGAAAACATGCTTTTTCCATTAGACACATCGTGAGAGAAAGTTGATCAACTGTTGAAGAAGAAAAATCAGGCTTTCAAGCATATTATTCCCTTTGAGACTTATGGTTTTAAAAATCAAATTTTTCGATACAACTAAAATGTTCACGTGTCGCACTAATTACATGCTGATTTGATGTGTCTAACAGTTTCAAAAGTGGAGTGTAAGATAAATTAATAAGACACTCTTAACATCATTGCTACTGTTTGTGTTTGCACGATACTTTTCCACTCAAACAGGCTCTTCAAAATTTTTCTTCTTTCGACAAATATTACAAAAGAAATATTCTTACATTGTTTCATATTAGTTAGTGTGCTCGTTTTAGCAAAGACACAAATAAGCCTTCGTGAGAAGTGAATGTCACGCTACAGCGAAAGGAAACTTATTGGAGTCTTTTGTTTGTAAGTTATCATTAATGAGCGTAAGATTTCTAATTATAATTCTTTGGACCTGGCTTTTCGGATTTCATCTGTAATAGATACAAATATTTCGCCTATTTATTAACTTAGTACATCATTTAGTCTTGAAGTCGTCAAAAATTTTTCTCGAAATTATCAAAGAAATGTGAACAAATTTTCCTTTGCGTGTTACATTAATTGATATGGACGAGAAACGAACAAATCCTTTTCTTGAAATATTGACTTATTATTTGAAATGACGTATTTCTCTTTTTTAACATTCATTCTAACAACCGTCGTTGAGATTCTTGATGAATTATTCTGAAGAAGTTTTTTAATTAATATGTTTAATAGAATCTAGAGAACATTTACCACTAGTTTGGAAAAAAAAATACTTGTAAAAATATGCTAGCATTGAAGTATGAATGAAAAGAAAAAACAAAGACAAATTGTTATGAGAACAAAATATAGAGCAAACGATTCTCTTCTAATCAATAGCGGAACTGATTATTATGTTACTGAAATTGATTTTTACACAACTTTGCTGTTTCCATTCGTGAAAGGAAGCATCCACTGTAGGCAAGTTCACTGAGTGACCTTATCATAATCATATACTTCTTGATGTAGACATCCTTTCATTTTGTGCATACTAAGAAGGGTATGTAAAACTTTCATCGTTAACTTTTTGCTTCTAAGAAGGCTGAGTAAACATGACATTAAACTATTCGACAAAATGATAAAACTTCAATATGATTTAATATATCAAACCGCAGTTATATTCGATGACATTGATATGATCTTTCTATAGAGGAAAAACAACAAAAATATGGTATTACAATAACTAGCATCACATGTATTTAACTGTATATTGAATAATATTAATATTAATGGATTAAATAATCATACATATATATTTATATATGTTTCGATAGGATCAAAAGCATTGTTGAGATCATTAACCTTCTTTAAATATATTTGATTATTAAAAGATTTCAATAGAATCATTTTACTATTATTATTGATGTTTACAGAACAAAACTAGTTCGATTTTTCCATATATCTAAATAGGTTATGTATTGAGAAAAAAATGTTATTCTGCTTCAAGATATGATCGTATCATTTCATGCTATTCGTCGACAATAAATATAATATGGAATTTGTCTCATTCAGGAAAACTCTTAGTGTGCTAATTGACTTGTTCTAAGGTAGAGAGCGTAGAAGCCATAAGACGAGTATAGGAAGAAAGAAAAGAGTAATTCGTTATTTCCACTTAGGAATTTTTTCCTCTTCTATTTTTTTTCAAAGTAAAGCAATGGAATTGTCTTGTTTTTAGTGTTTTCTATTAGGCATCTGACCTTGTAAGGTTTTCATGATATTTCGCATGTACGTGTCAATGACTTGCATCAGACGACAAATTTAGAAAACAAACAAAGATATTGCCTTGATAGAATAGCTACTAACTGCCAGTTATGACTGACATTTCATAATCATATGTCATTTATATCGACATATACGCGCAAAGATACTTATTCTGGAGACAATCATATTGAAGAGGACATGTAAATTTTTTTCTTCAATTATTTTACTATTTACTAAGTTTGATTTTGATTCAATAAATGAATACGATACAAATCGATTATGAAAATAGTTCATATCAATCAATCTATATATATATATTCACGATGGATAATTTATCAGTAGTTTGCAGACAAGATAAACAAATGTTTATATGAGTGTTATATTCAAATCTTCTTATTCTATAGAATTAGAACATAGTGACATGTTCTTTCTCTATTTACAGAACTTCATAAATAGATTGTAAATGAAATTTGTTTGATTATTCTTGATAAATGATCGAATATTAAAATGAGAGATCAATCTAAAATTATTCAATTGTAGTCGAATGGGTACGCATATTTGAGTGGTGAGATCTATTTTGAGTGCGCGTGTATGCATATAAAAGCACTATGAAAAAAATATATGCCTTATTTATATATTTATTACTGATATGCACGATACATCAATGTTTATTGACTGTTATATTGAATGATTAGTAAATAAATATTTAGAAATTTCATTTAAAAGCTATGCGAATAAATGATTCAATAATCATTCGATATTTGTTTTGTTAAAACAATATGACAAATGAATATTTAATAATATTTGATGAATAATTTCAAGCATTTTAGAGGAAATACTCACGAAAGTATTTCTATCTTCGATGTTTAATAAAAGTAGTGACAAGAATCGTAGAAAAGAAGAAACACTTGAGGATTTTAAATATTAATATAAAAGTTCAATCAAAATCGCCGAAACGTACATATGTTCTCGAGAAGTGAGTTTCAATAAAATAATTCAGATTCAACGACTATTCCTATGAATGGAACAAAAAACAATAACAATAGCAACTGGTCCGAACAAATGTCGACAACTTGTGCATACTTTAGTTGATGTTTATGCTGCATTCGATTTAAATCATGTTGATATTTGTTTTGTTTCTTCTTTTGTTTTTTGTAATGAACAAACAAATTATTGAAGAAAAAAAAATTCTTTTTACATACATTTTATAATATTTTACCGAACGCTTATTTTCAAAGTAATCAAAACAAGAAACATGCACGAGTTATGCATGTAATAGACTACTGAAATGATTCGATGTCAATATTGCTTCAGCTTTAGATTAAAGTCTACAAGCTAGTGTCATAGATAGCACATTCTTATTGTAATTTTTACGGATAGATAAAAGAAAAAAATGTGACAAAAAGTATAGCTTAGATGTTGTGATATATATTCAACTTAATGAGCCAACACATCTCGATGTTTAATCGGATCGAGTTCGATTACAAAATAGAATTTATCATGAACGAACATTTACACTAATGTCTATATTTTTTTAATGCTCCTATTGATTAATCCAAAGATCTTGTTTATCTTCATATAATTGGAATTATACAATCAATATTGTTAATATCATCGATGGTTTGCTTGCAGCATACACGCGAAAGCGAGAAGAAAAACAAGAAGCTAATACTAAATATTCTTGTGGGAATCATCCTATAAAACTACTGATTGTCAGAATTGATCTTACATAAGAGATATTTTCATACATTTCTAAAATTTCGTACTTTTAAATGAATACTATGGATACATTCAATAAATAGGTTGCATGAAAAATTCATTGAATTAAACGACGAATAATATATTAAACAAATTTGAGAAGAAAAACAAAGAAATAAATGAAATATTATCCTTATTATTGTTGATGATATTTACCCAATGCGATCTAATAGTTGACCTATTCATCATAAACTATTGTTTCGATATTGATGGCATATATTTCACATAGAGCTACTTCTGTTTTTCTCGAACAGGAACTATAAGATCTCATTAGTTAACTGATGTTGATATAGGCAAATGGCGTTAAGCATAAAACACGCGGGTATACTGATGACATTATGATAGTTGATGCGACATTAAATTAATTTTTGTTGGTAAACCAGCAGGGAAGTAAGAGGAATGCATCTCGAATTAAGGAAGAATCCAACCGACCATATATGTTTATTTTATTAGAATAAATTGGACGTATGAAAATAGTCATAGAGTATATAGGAACAGAATAATGTTCGAAATCTTTGACAATTGAATTGATACCGATCTGAATGGAGTTTCCTGTCTTTTTTCTCTTCATCGTTGTAGGAAAAACTATTAATATTTTGATATGGCTCGTATGAAATTATGTGTCAGATTTTGCTCGTGTCTTTTTTTCGAATGATTAATTGCAATGCATAAGTATGTGCCGACATGAGAAAGTTTTTTTTTTGTTTGGATGATTAATTAAGAAAAACAAAATGATCCCTGTTCAAGTGCAAAATTTCAGGAAAAAAAGCTTATTAGTTATTCTATTTTTTTCCTATTTCTTGTCCCTCTGTTCTGTTTCCACGAAGTATTTTACTAGGCCTCTCTCTCACTTTCTCTCTCTCTCCATATATATATATATATATAAGTACTAAGGTTTGATAAATAGAGTGGAAAAACGACTTCAACGAATAACGATGATATGATAAACAAAAACATCTCTAACATGTAAGAACGCTCATTTTATCTGATAAACACAGAAATAGATTATCAAATTTATAAATCTTGCAGAAATAAGAAGAGAAATTGAAGTACTAGAATTCGAAGAGTGAAAAATAAAATAGAGAATAGAAAAGTCGATGGCTTTGTTTCATGAGCTTCAATTAATTATTAATAATTTGCATAAGCCTATCGAATACAGCCAGTTTGTTTCTCGATTCTTTTTTCCTCAGTAGTTCATCGCGCCAGTCGCTGTACTATATGCTTGTAGTAAATAAAGGAAGAGGCTCAAAGATAGAAAAAAGTTTTTCCTTCTTTTTTTCCTACTTCAGCATTCGCTATTTCATGACAAACATCGACATGGTTGCTTTGTTGTTGTTGTTGTTCGAACAACGAGGAAAACGCGAAGACGAAGAGGAAGAGAAAGAAGACGTGCTGCTGATGATGAAGAAAGAGGAAGAGAAGAAGAAGGAGGAGTAGAAGAAAGAAAGGCCACACAGCCAGCGACCTGTTCGATTATTTTGCCGGTTCTCTATCCCTCTATTGCACGATTTAGTAGGCTAACTGATACGAAGTGTGTCCACAATATCTCATATTTCTTTATAACAAAATTAACTGCTAATCGTAGTGTTGCTGCGTCTTCAGTCCTATTTTGATGCTTAATAGCAATCTACATGCTCGAATTATTAGCATAAATTATATCACAATATAGATGTTTCAATTTTCAATGTAAGTTGGTAAGCATCTTGTTATCTATTAATGATTAAGCATTCATTCTTAATGAATAAGTATAAGTACTCAATGTCACACATTTGAAGAACTTTTCTTTCTAAATTAATAAATTATTTGACACATTATACGTCAATATAAAATATTCCCTTCTTCTTGTTTTCAAGTAGTCTGTTTAATATTACCATTAGATCTACGCTTGTCTTTCATTATTTAGATGCAGCTCTGTTCTGTCTGAAGACAATAGAAACTAGTACTATTAGTAACAATAGTGTATTAATAAAATGTGCTAGGCTTAATCTATCGTAGCTAACTACTATCCTAGATCTAGAGTTCTTCGACTTCTTCGTCCTTGCTCTTCAATGTTTGACTTGTTCTTCTTGTAAAAACATCCACATGCAATAGGATACTCACTTGTGCACAAGAATGAGATTGCACGATTTGTTCAGTCTCGTGTGAATTAGACATCTTCCTTTTTCTTTGGTCAGAGAAAAACAATGAAAATATGAGAGAAAAGTATAAAGGCAGAATGAGACTGAACTACAGACTCAAACGCCTAGTTCGATGCTCGTGTGACTAAAATATGATCTACATGATGCATCGGATGTCTTTTTTATGTGCGTGTTTGCATGGATATTTCTCATATTGAACTTCAAATTTCTGACTCATACTTAATATTGATAAAATAACCATTATCGATGATTCACCAATGTTCCCATGGCTGAACTTAAAGAATTACGTTTAGTTGAGTTTTCTACGACACGTTTTATCACGTGTGAATGCTTTTGTTTCTATCGTTTTGTCTATTCTTTTTTCTTATTTTCAAGAACCGATCTCTGCCTTTTTTTTGTTATTTCTTCGGTTGTTAGTTGAGGAAAGCGAAACGTTTTCCGGCTTCTCACTGCCAGTCTATGGTTAATAATTCATACTTGGTCCTCGGTCACAACACAAAGTAACGATCGCGCAACAATGAACAGCCGCATGGCATAAACACACACACACACACACATATATATATATATACATATTTTTCTATCTCTGTCGCTTAATACTATTGTAAAAGACAAAGGACATATGATACGATAGAAAACTTGCGAAAAAGAATAAGTTACTCGTGCTTCTACTTTTGCTTTTCCCATAAAAAGTTGATCCAATCATTTAGGATTCTTTTATAAAAATAAACAATGCATCACAATATAAAGAGTAGATTATAGGTAGCATGTACAGAATAATTTTTAATGGTATAGATCTGACGTCGCACATAGCTTGTCGGATTTCTAGGTTTATTATTATTATTATTATTGTTGTTGTTGTTGCATTTATTAGCATTAAAGACAGCAGCGTAGTGCTTAACACTGTGCACATGAATATGCAGGGCACCAGAACACACACACACACACACACAAACATACGTATTTATATAAGATAAATAGACATCGAAGAAAATAAGGCAACAACAGAGCGACGACGAGTATAGCAGTAAAAGCATCAAGGCTAATAATTCTAATCTGTGCACGGTATCAATGATACTTCATGTTGTCGTTTGATCGTCTCGTATGGTTTAGAGAATCAGTGGCAAGGAACTTCGGAGAAAAAATTAGTATCGGTCGAAGGAACGAGAGAAAGTTTTTTTTTTAATCGAATTTTTATGTCTCGTAACAGCAGACGTCTTATTGTGATCTCTTGTACTTGTTCTTATGTTTCCGGATAGTTATTACACGGCAATCGCTTTTCGAAGAATCGACAGTGTAAGCTCAATTAGTTTTCTTTCTTTTTGTTGGGAGAGATATGAGTTTTGATATGATATGCCTTAAAATAGTTGTCATTGAATTTATAAGATAGACTTGCACATCATTAAATAGAAATCTATTGACTAGTTCTGCGACAGACATCTAGAGTCGATCGATCATTTTACATTTCTTTTCTGTATTTTCTTGGCATCTTCAACACTAATAATACGTTAGACGGCATAATTCATCTATGCAAATATATCAACGAATGTACATTTGTCTAGCAGATAAAAAAAGGAAAAAAAACGCTACCTAAATCTTACTGTAGATAGGGTTCTATTTTTAGACAAAAAGATCTGTATATACTTAATTATTTTATTGAACTGAATGTAATGCAACAAAAGTCAACATCCGATTGTAAAACTGACAATTGTTATTTACTATCGTTGTCCTAAATCGATTGGTTTTTCTCTTCCCTATTGTCTCCATATACATCTACTATCTATATTCATATACATATATAGATATATATATATATATACGTATACATATATATATATATATATACATATATATTTATTTATTTATTTATTTATTTATTTATTTATTTGGAAAGATGAAGTCCGTTACAGCTTCATCTAAAGTTCTGATTGGCCACCCGACATTTAGCCGATCGATTGAATCTCATGGTAGTGCTCATTCAGCTGATACAAATTATAATGGTTGGCGTGGTGAAGGAGTAATTGGTAACGAAGATATTGGTACTCAAACAGATAACAGTGGTGGTGGTGGAAGTTTAACAAGTGGCGGAAGAGCTTTGCTCGGCGATTTAAAACGAAGAAAAGAAGACGCAATAGTAGATATTAGCCTGGAATCGATGAAGTATAATGGAGGTATACAGAAATCGAAAGATTGATCTTAGACTTTTCTTGTTTTTGTTAAATTTAATGCATGCGAAGCAAAGCTTATCCTATACTTATTGTGAAATATTAGAGCGTTCAAAACGATTGAATTTTATTCTCAAGGGACGCAAAACAAGTTTTATTTGTGAGACAACATTATCGATGAGTTTATCAGTTGATTGTAGCTGACGTGTTTAACTGAATTTTATCGCTATTAGTAAGAATATGTATTTATGTGTTGATTTTTTTTGTTTTTTTTTTAGAAATATCGAGGAGTGCTACTGAGAGAGAAGAGAGGCAAAGAAACAAAGAAAGCGAGAGAGGGAGGGAGGGAGAGAGAGAGAGCAAGATTGGAGCAAAAAAGATGGATAATTGATCGACATTCTTTCTCGTTTTTCTTTCCCTTGGTTTTTGCTTTTTTCCTTTCTTTCTTTGACTATTTCTCATTTCTAGCTATCCCATTTCGACAATTACAACGGCCCGATCGTTTACCACGACAAAGTTCGCGCCAAAGCGAATGTGACGGTTCGTTGCTCGGTGATTTCATGTCGAATACGTCGCAGCCAGGATTATCAACAGCTCATACTTCTAATGTCGATAGAAAACTACTTATGTCATCATCGGCAAGTGCCGCTAATTCAAATGATTTAACATCTATTGCTGTTAGTGTCCCTATACAATCGATACATCCTCATCATAGAAATAATAATAATAATAATGTCGACGATACATCTCGCCAAACACTTATACAATCACGTACAGGCGAAATAAAACGAGTTGAACGAACATCCCGTAAAGAATGTTATCGTCTAGGAAGACGAAAATTACTTTTTGAAAAACGTCGCAAAGCATCTGATTATGCGCTTTTTTTTGCCATGATTGGTCTCCTATTAATGGTGCTTGAGCAAGAATTAACAATGGCTAAAGTTTATGACAAGGTAAACAGCAAACGATACGAAGCGATCGTTTCTTTTTTTTACGTCTTTTTTTGTCTATTTGAATAATGTTCCACGAAGAAAAAAGAAATGTCAACGGAAATAAAACATTACATTGTATTTATTAAAGAGATTAGTAAAGTGGTTCGTTAGCGAATACATTCAAGTGATCTTAAAAACAATAGTTGAATTCTCGGGCTTCCGTTTTCATCGGCATTTGTGTAAAAAAATTTTCATCCATTTCCTCTTTATCATGTATATCTCTATATCTGCTCTGCATTTTTCTTTACCTGACAGAATTTTACTAGATGAGAAAGTTCCCCATATAATTTCCTTTTTTCTTGTTGTACTTTTTTTTCTAAGTAAACTTTTTACTTTGAAAGCTCAATTTCCATGATTAAAAAATGGAAAAATATGTTAAAAGCTATAAATCAAAGAAAGAAAAACGTCTCTTTATAATATGAATAAATGTAATTCAAAGATCTTCTTTAATGATTCGTTATGCAGGGATATAATTTAAGAGAAAGAGAAAGAGAAGGCATTAATATCTTATGGCTGTTTTCTCTAGACATTCTTCGACTTTTTTTTCTCTTTTGCGTTTCTGTGACGTGCTCACTGGTCTGCAGTTTATTTCCATGTTCATCATTTTTCTTTTCGAGAGTCCCTGTCGCAAGCTTTCATAGAGCGAACGTGATCTTTACAAGATAATAGTGTCTATTCATGTTGATGATGTCAATACAAAAGAAAAGACGGCTCGTATTAATGATAACTTAGACAACAGAAATAGGAGAAATTAGTTTATGTCATTAATGAATAAATAAAAAAAAAAGAACGAATAAAATAGAATTTAAATTTACATATGATTAACTGAAAATGAAATCTTCCAATATGAAATATTATTCTACAAAATGAAAATGACAATAAAAGAAGGAAATAATTGAAAAACTCATTATGATTTATTTTTAGAAGAACTGGTGCTCATGGCTTCTTAAATCGTTTATAACTCTGTCCACAGTAGTCTTACTTACCATGATTGTTTTCTATCATGCACTTGAAGTTAAAGTAAATGAAAGAAAAAGAGAAGTCTAATTGAACTCGAATTATTTCTATCGTTTCATTGTTAGTTATTTATGATTGACAATTGCTTGGACGATTGGAGAATTACGATGACATGGCAACGTGTTCTACAAATTGGTGCTGAAGTATCAAGTAAAAAAATCACTTCGTTCTATTGCTTTATTGAATATGATAACTCGTGAGTTCGTTTTTGTTCTTAATTCAAGTTTGTGCAATTCATCCCATACCCGGTTCAATAACATTTGACTGGACAACACACATGTCAAATAAAGCTGATTATCATTCACAAATAAAAACAGCTCGTGTTTATTTAGATATTTTACTTTCATTGCCCATGTTCTTTCGACTATACTTAATTTGTCGTGTTATGCTTTTGCATAGCAAATTATTTACAGGTTTCAGTTCTTTAATCGTATGCTTTATTATCGATACTACTTATATATTTATTAGATGCATCATCGAGGAGTATTGGAGCTTTTAATCGAATTAAATTTAACACAAGATTTGTATTGAAAACATTAATGACAATATGTCCTGGCACAGTTTTACTTGTTTTTATTCTCTCACTGTTTATTATTGCTAGTTGGACATTACGAGCATGCGAAAGGTATTGAAAAATGTTTTAGTTTCTAGAAACATAGATAGATGTCGATATTTAATTATTTATTTTATATTTTCATAGTAATCATGATCCAAAGCATCATGGGAATCTTCTTAATTCAATGTGGCTAATTGCTGTGACATTTCTAGCCATTGGCTATGGAGATATCGTGCCTAATACTTATTGTGGTCGAGCTATTTGCGTTGTATCCGGTTTAATGGTAAGTCTTTGATATTTAGCTTGAATTTCATAACAGTTAAATGTAAGTATAAATGATATAGTTCGATATCTAACGGATCGAAAAAACAGCTCCCTACGCTATAGCTATGCTAATCTATTTATAATGGAAGAAAGAAAACAAATTTTCTAATAAGCCCATCTTGTCAAAACTGTTGAAAATGTTAATTGGAACTTAATATTCATCATTAATAAATCTGACATAAGAAGAATAACATTTTGTAACCTTCATGATTTATAAACCAAACAAAAACAAAATATATTCTAAATATTTACACAATGTCTAATTTTAAATGTTTCTTATTGTGTTAATTAAGTCACAGAGAAATGTGAATTCAATTTTGAGACGGATTGAAAATGAACTTTTCATCATGACCATCAGAGTAACCTCGGCGGAAAATCTTCGATACTATTTCACATAATCATATTAGAATTTATAGGGTTTTCTTTAATAATAAATATTGAATTCGATTTATAATTCATATCATATGTGTTCAATCGTATGTGTTTTCATAGGGCGTATCATGTACAGCTACAATGGTAGCAGTGTTGGCACGTAAACTTGAATTAACACGTGCAGAAAAACATGTTCACAACTTTATGATGGACACACAGTTAACAAAAAGAGTATGTTTTGACGAACAATTAAAAGTTCTACCGAGAAGAAAAATAAAAATAATGATTTATACTCTTGTTGTTTTAGTTGAAGAATGCTGCAGCTAATGTTTTACGTGAAACTTGGTTTATTTATAAATACACAAAACTTGTGAAATATGTTAATGCATCAAAAGTACGGACACATCAGAGAAAATTTCTTCAAGCTATACATAGGTAAACATCTGTTGTCTATTAACTCGATTCGTTCAATATATAATAATATGGATTTCTGTCTATACTTATAGTCTTCGAAAAGTAAAATTGGATCAAAGAAAACTAACTGATAATGTTAATGCTGTGTCGGATATAGCTAGAGTAAGATAATATTTGTAATAACGCATCGGTATTGTTTACTTATGAATTTTAATTTTTCTAAAGCTTCAATCTTCTGTATATGATATTGTTTCTCAAATGTTATCCAACCAGAATGTTCTCGAGTCAAAATTTCATGCTTTAGATACAAGAGTAATGGCTTTACAGGTACTAATATATATATATTTTTTAATTACAAACATGTATGAGGAACATATTTATTATCCAGTGGATTTAAATTCTATAAAAAATCTAGTCATTTCTCAAAGGATTTAAGTATTTTCTTCTTTTTCATCTATATCCGTCTCAGTATTTAATCAAAACTGATCCATGAGATTTATAATCCGTTTTTTAAATTTACTCAAGAATATTCTAGCTAGATTCGATTAAATTTATTCAATCAGCGTAGACTCATCGCCAGATTTTTTCATTAGTTCTAAAGGTAATTGCTTTTTACGTGTCTAATCAAATAGTTTAGCATTCTGAAAAAGTTGAGCTGTTGTGGAATCTATACTCGATCATACTAAGTCCTTGCTGTGACACGAGTTGATCGAAATGAATATAAATGTATACTAATAAGAAGAAAAAATAACTATTTCAGAATAGAGATTGAAAACTGCTATAGAAGAAAGAGATTTCTCACGACATGTGGCAATTTTTTTTAATAAGTAATTACTAAATCACATATGAACTGCACGATATTCTTTCGTATTATACTAGAACAAGAAGAGAATAGATAGTTTTTGAAGACTAAATTGAACTCGTATGTTGATATCTGACACATCAAACAAAATTTTTCAGTCAAATTTACAATTATTCACATTTTTTATCTGTTGAATTGACGAGTGAGTGACTCTGAACGAATATTTTTTTTCTCTTTTTATTTCTGTATGATTTGATTAATTGATTTATTATTATTATTAATTGATGAGACTAGAGGTAATGTATCGATTCTAAAATTATAAGCTATTACTTGAAAGCAAGAACTTAATATCTTTCAATTCTTATTTTTTTTCTCGCTCTGAGAACTTTACGGATCATTTAAATTGTAAGAAATGATTAATATTCTAAAAATACATAGAAGTCACTTAGCTCATGGCGTTCTAGTTATCGCAGTAGTGCTGGCTTTGTCGCAAACTCGCTGCTCCAGTCTCATATTTGAAATTTGATGATAAAAAAATTTTTCTTAATTTTAAGTGGATACATTTCGTGGAGAAACATAGTCGAATGAAATAAGTTGGCAAGGGGAAACTTCAGATCTCATAATTAGTTTGTTTATTACCACAATGAACTATCGCACGAATGAGTTGATTTAAGCTCAAGGATAAACCGTGAAAGTTTCTTAATTTAGCGTTGTTTAACAAATTGTTGAAGGTATGTTCGAGCAATACTTTTCCATCTTATTTCGATTGTTACCGTATTTCATGAGCATTCTACTAGTTCACATTAATTTTCATATAAGTCGTTCTAGTAATAAATCCCAAATACTTTATAGCACTTCATAATTTGAGTATCAATGAAGTATGTAGACTTGATTGTCACGCAGACTTATAGAAATTGTATTCAAATAAATAAGTTTGCTATATGTGTGGATGGTGAACCTATTTCAGCCAGAAATTCCTCGGGAACAATTTTGATATATTCTGGAAATAAGCTGACGGTGTAGAGAATTTTTATTTTATTTTAAAAATTCACATAAACAATACAAATAAAATATGTACTTTTGACTTTATCATAGGACAGAAACCATAGGCAACTTTCATCAATACTTATATTCGATCAAATTCATCTCAAATATCAATGCTTTGTTCATATTACATTTGAGATAGGACATTATAAATATTTAGTATCAGTGTACTAGGGAGAGAAAATACTATGAAAATTAATCATATTATGTTCTATCTAGAGAATTATCAAAGTATTATTCATATACTTTAGTCTCAAATCGAAAACTTGCCGAATCTAATGGTATCAACAATTAGTGAACAAAATAATCGTTTATGGGAACGACTAGAATCTCATGTTCAAACACAACTGAATACAATGCGCCAGCCATTACCTACTATATCTGTGACATGTCATCAACGACAGAATACCGTGTGATTTATTTATTAAAATGACCAAATAATGTTTCTTTTCTAGGAAGAAAAAATAAATCAAAATTTTGATCCTGATTTTTTTTCTCTTTGGCGTGTTTTTTCTTGAAACCTGGTGCTTTCTTGAGAAAATTCTATAACAGATTCGTTTGTTTGGTTTTTTCTTTTTCTTTTCTTTTCTTGTTTCTTCAAAATTAATGCTAATGATTATTGATTATTACACAATCAACTGCTCAACATCCCAAGCGAAGAACATAGAAATTAACGATCGACACAGAGCAAAACAAAACAAAAGACATGATGAATTTTAATTTCGAAAATATGTATATACTATATAACTATATAAGACAGTTAAATTTTTAATATATATATTTTTGTTTTTTTTTCTTTGTTTTTTTTTCATCAATGTTGTTTGTTCTTATGAATTGATGTTGTTCTATTTTTGTATTATAAATTATAACAAAACGTGAAATAAGTTCATAGAACACATAGAGATTTATGTATATACATGTTCGTAGTGGAAACTCAACCATTTGAATTATGACTGTTTTAATGGATAAGGGTTAAGTGCTGTATTAATTATAAGTATCATATAGGATTGTAATGGAATATATATATTGTAAGAGTTTGATGCGTTGCTGTTATTCTTTCCTAGAAAGAAAAAGTCATCGAATACAAAAAAGAAATCTAAAATATGATTTTAATTAAGAACATGACAAAAAAAGACTTTCTATTTCAAATTATTCAGAACTTCTTTGAAAAAATGTCATTTATTATTTGTGACATTTTTCATTATTGGAATTGAAAAATTTTCAACATTTCATATTAATTAAATGGAAGACTTCCGTCTAATTTAATATTGATTAATCTATAGTACATACTTAAATGGAAAAATTTAGATATGATTTGCTACACTATGCTAAATAAAAATTACATCAGAGCATGTCACAAAGAACATGTTTAGAAAAGTCACATTCTCGTTTAGTCGAGACATTGAATTACATCCGTATTCGTACGATATGCATGCATATATGTATTAGTGTGTGTGTGTGCGCGCATACAAATACTTATTGTCCCTCTCGGAAATCATCAGTTATGAAAGGTCTGTAAAGATGTTATGACAACCATTGTATTGATACTTGTGAAAACATGCCGAAGATTCATTTTATCAGCACAATAATGACAATTTGTTATTACTCTACAAACATCGTAAGAGAAGAATACAAAGAAAAAGTTTTTCTTATTAGGCGGTGTTGTCATAAACCAAAAAAAGATATTCGTGAGAAATTTTTCTGACGCTTTCTGTTCTAAAACGTTTTGTGATCTTCAAAAGAAAAAAGACTTCCGGACATAGATTAATTAAGATAGTTCTCTTTTGACAACCTATTTTAAAAGTGTTCATTGGAAGAAAAGCGCGACTCTTTGCACGATTCCATTTCAATATTCTAGCAGCAAGAAAATATTAATTGAATACTTTTTCATCAACGAGTCATTTCCTATGAATAGAACTTTTCTTCTTTACTTCTGAGTTACTAAATAGATTGCTGTTAATATTCTCGAAATCTATTGTTCATTAAGACTGATAATGATTGATTTTTGAACTTCGATATTTCGATCAACAATCCTCATAATGATGATGGATAGTTCAAAGAAAGTTACGTTTTTCATTTTGTACTTTCATCTATAAAATTTAAGTAGATTTCAACGAATACTATCTTAACATATTGATTGAAAATAGACTTTGATGTTCCTGTGTATTATAAGTGAGAAATGTGTTCCTAGGGTTATTTTGGTTATTTTTCTTTGCTGTGAATCGGCATAATACTTATTAATGATAAAATTATCTTAGCTGACATTCAACTACTTATATATGTATTATCCCTGGAAGCATGTTTCTGTTAGATCAACACAAGCCTAAGGATATTAATTGCTTAGTTACGACTAATGCAATAAACTTTTGATTCATTTACATGAAGCTTGTGAAAAACTTGACGACGAACTTCGAATACATGGTTTTATATACAAGTATCTCTAATTAATCTTGAAATAGCTTGAAATATTCTCTCAAGGAAAATATTCTCATATTAAAATGATGAAATTTCAAAAACTAACTCTCGTACAACAACTGAACCGAGAAACTACTTTTTTGACTGATTCATTTGGTATTACAAGAGTAAATAAACATATTTTATTGACTGAATTGTAGTTGCTGATTCATCATTCAACTTTCTAAGACTAGAGGTTCTTAGGCTTCGATTTGGCTACTAATATTAAGATTTGTGCATGTTTCTTGTCACATTATTAATTGTTAAGACAAGTTGAGATCATTGATAGAAATATATTATTTGAAATCGAACAAAATGACAAAAGCATTCAACGTATAGTAATATATTCAAGTGATGTGAACCTACTTCTTTTGTTTGTGAGAAACGACCTCGTGTGGTTCTGACTTAATTAAATATTTAAGCAGCTACGAAAAGAATTGTCAGCGCGAATCAACGAACGCTTGAGAGTTCATGATCATTGTTAAGTTCTTATTTACTCGATGCTCTCGTATGTTTTTTCTTCACATGTATTTTTGATCGCCAACAGAGATAGGCGCGAGATAACTTTTTCCATCCTGATCTACTCTATCCTGTTCGAGCTTACTATACTGCAGGGCCGCAAGATAAGCCAGAAGGTTGGCTTACTGTGACTTATAATCATCGAACCACATGGTGCTCTATTAGTTATCCTGCAACTAATTTATTTTTTCATCACTATCGAATGCAACAAGCTAGAGTTTCGTATAACAAACAATAAATATTGTAATGTCAGAAAAAATGCAGCAGTATCTTGACTAGCTATTAAAAAATTCAAAGCTATAACGAGAAAGAAATAGAAAACTTCATCAGTTTGTAGAATTTTCAGTTGATTATATTAATATATCGGGTGTTTACAAAGTCACATACCAAAAAGAAAATTGTACATCGCCAACAATAACATATGACCAAATGAACTGATTTTATCGTGATGCGAGACATAACTTTCAAGTATTTATTCATCTAACAGTAATTTATTAACGCACATGAAATCTAACAGTATATAATGGGTGATCCAGAATAAATGGCAAACATTATATTTCGTGTTTTTCTCAGTTATTTTGCACTGTAAAAGTTCACACTGCTTAGCCTCACAAGATTCCCCTTTCAATTCTCTACAAAATTACATGAGAACTTTTAATCTATAATTCTGATTTAGAGACACAACTGAACAATGTTGTCCTCGTGCAATGTATGTGACTTTCTTACTTAAAAAACAATGTTTTTTTCGGTTTTTTTCTTCGTTTGGCACTCGAAATTTCAAAGAATCTTATTAGTCACTTTGTAGCTCTCAAAACGATTTTTTACAGCGACATCCGTTGCTCAGACAATGAATCTTATTTTGAATTAGTAGTTGTCAGAAATTCAGAAAAGTTGGTCAAAGTTCACCAAAACATAATTCTTTGAATTTATATCTGCACTTTGAATGCAATATGATCATTATGCAAATATAACTATACGTATTCGGTTGGAAATAGAAAAATAAGCCTATTTTTGGTTGTACGACTCAGTGTCAAATAGTCAGTCTCTATTGCATAGAATTGGTTTGAAATGAGCTACAAGGTATGTTATGAGAGAGAGAACTCAGCTGATTTCACCAGAAACTTCTCACTGAAATACTTTATGGTTGTATGATGATAAGAAACAATTCAAGTTAAAAATAAACAAACCATTAGAAAATCAAATACATTGCCCGAAGATAGCATTATTCAGTCAAGCCTTTAAATTGGAATTTTCAATTATACGTTCTAATGTATGTCTGTAAAGAATTGAAAGAAAAGTCGTGTGAGGCTAATCACAAACTCCTACAATGCAAGCTGGCTTAGAAAAACAAGAAATATGAAGCATGCCATTTATTTTGAGCCACCCGTTACTTCAATATGGAATTTCGTTTTTTCCCCAAATACTTCTATGATACCTCAATCACAAAAAAACAAACAGTAGCATCTTCAAAATCATATTGACAGATGCTATTTTGTTGGACTTTTTCTGTCGATCAATTTAGTAAAGCAATTTTCCATTTTCATAAAAAACTAACTGTGTCGGATTCAAAATATTAGGAAACATCTCATTGCTGCAGTCATAAGTATCTGCCAATACCCATCATTCTGACTCTAGTATCATAGCTTCTTGGTCTGAATGGAATTAATAAAAGAAAAAAAACGATCTGCAGGATAAGCTCTACAAAATAGATTTTTTCAATATGTTCTCGAATACTCTTGCGTTTTTGTTTACTATCCATAGAACTGATGTATCGAATGTTAATGGTAGGCGTTAGTGTCTTCAGCACTATTCTATAAAAGAAGATTTGAGAGAATCTTGAGAAATTGTTAAGAAGTGAGATAGAGCAGAGAAAACTAAAGAATTTTAATAACGTATTAAAAGTTTTTGAAATTGTAAGAATATGAGAAATCGACATTAGATTATAGAAACCTAAAATTTAACGTATATCTGTGACAGATAGATGAATTTTCTCTTTTAAATGAACTAAAGTTTATCTTAAGTAATGTTATTAAACTTTATGATAATGAATAAAAGCTTGGAAGTATTTTGTATCATCAGGAGGAAAATCAGCTCGTTTGTTAATAGTTCAGTCCAGATGTACACTTTTATTTTTGTTATTTGACTTTCTGGACATTCAATATAAAAGATATTAAATCGACAAAAAAAGAACAAAGATAATTATGTAGCTTCTAAGAAAAATTATACAAACAGAAGATTCAGTATATATGTCAAAATCAAAAATAAGTTCAGTTAGTAATAGTTAATAATTATACAGACAATTACGCATCAATTATTCTTTCATAAACGTAAGTTTTCGTTTTAAGGAATTTTACGAAACAATACAAAGTAACTGACTTTTTTTACTAGCTAGATTTAGTACTCTCAGTGGTTCATAATTTCATGTGATCATAAAATATCATTTCTCTCCGTCGACATCTCACAATTACTATCGAACGTAAACTTATAAGCAAGCGAAATAACATATTGAATATTCAAAGTATTCTATGTAATCATACGTAAAATATTTAATGTTTCACTAAACGAAATAATTAAGCGAAAAAGTCCCTTTTTTATAGTGTATCATAGATGAACTAATCAGATAAAATTCGAAGACGATCAAGCAGTTATAATAAATGCTACTTAAAGAATATAAACTCCCAAAAAAAATGTCTAACTCCTTGATTAGGATATATTCAATCTCCACATGCAACCACTATCTAACTGCATATATATCTAGACTTAAATAGAATCTAGTTAAGACTTAAAAGAATTAATGTATCTGTACAAAACCAGTTTTTTATTCTCATCTTTACTTGCTTTTAAGAAATTTGAAGATTGTTTGAAGCGCTATTTAATTTTTACCCAAATCACAATTCTGTATCGTACACATAAAAAACGCAAAAAGTAAATTTCGTCATTTCTGACCGTCGACTAGACTGATGAAACTTTTAAAAGTTATTCGTGATGCAGAATGATATTTTTTCTTGAATAATCAAATCGAAACCCCATATTCCTTCTCATCACATCTGTCTTGATGAACGGCAGAACAGGACATAGTGACCGTCCCCTTCTTAGTTCATCCCTGACTGTCGTCTAGTCATCTCAACTATAATGATAAATTCTAATTCTGAATTCCGGTCGACAACAATACACGAATACAATCAATTACAGAGATTTGAGTCGTATTCAGCCGTGAAATACTGTATTCATGCAACGTGTTAGCAGTAAGTATTCATAACGTAGTTGGAAAATTTAGTGAACCGATTATATATTAAAATTCTTCGCAAGTGAGAAATATCATGGTTTTTAGTTTTTCCGGCTTTCTAGATAAATGCAAGCTAGGAATGTCGTATGCCGAATGTCAACAAATAGAAGGCCTGAAGGAGTTTCTAGGGGTACAAGAAAAACTCGTTGATCAGATAGGAAATTTTATAAATTGAAAACCCAGCCTAAATGAGCTTGTGTGACGTAAAAAGATTCTCAAAATTCCAAAGAAACTCTGATCATTTTGAGTTATTCTTAAATTCATGAAGAGCATTAAGGAGTAGTTCGGCGTACGAAAAGAAGTTCCATTGAAACCAATTGAAATTCTCAAAACTATACGAAAAACAGTGAAATGAGGCTTCCGAGAAAGGATTCCATAAGATTCAGTAACAAATGTGAAAATAATTTATCCTCGACGAACCCACGAGCAACACTCAGGAGTATTTAAGAGTACAAGAAAAATGTGCACAAAATCAGAATCTATGGGAAATTTCATTGCTATAAAAATGACTAAAAAGATGTTTCCCCTTTGATTCTTCGACAACAAGATTCTTTCAATATTTACAATTATCAAGAAGACATTTATCTTGCGAGAAAAGCTTCCGTACTGATTTCTACCTGCTTACTATGAATGGATTTCAGTGAAAATTAGAAAATTCATGTTCATGCCCCATTGATCAAGAGCTATAACAGTATTATCATATTTCCGATGTATTGCGAGCTGTTTCATGATAGATACGATGGAATAGATTTTGATACGAGATGATGTCCATACATATAATTACATTCAGTCATCATTACTAGAGTACTCTGAAAATTGCAGTCAAATCATAAGCTTCTTTCTTAAAACATTCAATACTCATGTAAATCCGATTTTTCTCAAAAGTCAGTGAGTCGTTTTTAAAATCCAATATTTCTAAAACGATACACATGGTATGATTGAAATTTTCAGAGTCCTCTATAAATAATAATTCCATGCATACATGCGTAACAGCTCGCATCAAAATCTGTTCGTTACAATCTGCAAGGAACAAGTATGACATACGTTGAAAATGTAATAACATTGTGATAACTGTTGATCGATGGGATATAAACAAGAATTTTCATAGAGATACTGAAATCTACTCATAGCAACAAGACAGGAATCAGCATGACTACTTTCTTCGTTCAAACCTTGTATTACCAGATCTTTGAAAAGATTCATTGAACAACATATACATTTCACGGTTACATTTTTCCTACTAACAAGTCTCTTATTACGAAAAATGTTAGTTTCAGATCTTTACCGAATATTATGTTCCTTACAATGAGATAATTAATATCAAAACAAATAAATGCATGGAAGGGCAGAACCGTATGAAGACAAGAATTGACTCACAGATATAGATTTTCATCAGAACTATGTATTCCGATGCGCAATTTTACTCAGAATCTTTTTTTCATTTTAAAAATTCGACACCTTGTAGAACGAACGTTATGTTTTTTTTATCCATGCCTATTGTATAGCATGTTTTACTTAGTGTTAAGCATGCTATATTGGGTAAAGAATAATTTCATCTAGCTTCAAATAAATTTATTTGAAAGAGCGACCATTTCGACACAAAATTGGACATGAACCGACTAAAAATAGTATACATGAGAGTAAAATTCGCAGAACAGGTGATATTTTCATCAACATACGTGCTCGGTATCTGATGGATATTTCTACTGTGGAATCGCTGAGAATTCAATCCTACGGTGAACACTAACCTATACAATTCGATGTAGTTGTTCACTGGAAGAACGTTGGTGTGACGATTTGCTCTAAATTGCATTCACCGAAAATTTTCACTAGGAGAACACTGTTAAAAGTGGTGAGAATTGTGAATGACAAGCAGGCATATGTTTTTCTGTACGATTGAGTAATGGTTCTAGGATGGGATTTCGCTTTGAGCATGCGGTACAAATTTTCTCGGTTTCTGTATTATGATTGTTTTTTCGAACACGATACTGCGTTGTATAGGACACCAGTGACCGCTGTGTTACGCAGTTATTCGTCACGAGAAAAGTTACTTGTTACTTTTCCCATGTCACTTCTCGAGAACACGAAGTACGACATCCATTCAATCGAATATTGTTAATATATGATTGAATAAGGTTACAAGCTATTCTTTAATAACACAACATAAAAACATTAGCCAGTTGCCAGCTAATTCAACCATTCAAAAATAAATCTACCGAAAAAATTGGACAGAATTCAAGTTATCATTCGTTGTTCTCAGATTTACGTTGGAAGTGTAACAGGTTACTTCTACCGTTACCAGCCACCCAGAAATTAGTCATTTTTCGGTTATTAGTTAGCGTGTAACACAAAGGTCACATCTTTCTTGGATAATAAGCAATCGTGCTCTTCATCTGCAACGAAAAAAAATTCATTGATCCTGAATTCTTCACTAATACCATAAACAATGAGAAAAAAATCAATCATAATACAGAAACCGAGAAAATTTGTACCGCATGCTCAAAACGAAATCCCATCCTAGAACCGTTTCTCAATCGTACAGAAAAGCAAGTGCGTGCTTGTCATTGGCAGTTCTCACCACTTTTTACAGTGTTCTCCTAGTGAAAATTTTCGGTGAATGCAATTTAGAGCAAATCATCACACCAACGTTCTTCCAGTGAACAACTACATCGAATTGTATAGGTTAGTTTTCACCGTAGGATTGAATTCTCAGCGATTCCACAGTAGAAATATCCATCAGATACCGAGCACGTATGTTGATGAAAATATCACCTGTTCTGCGAATTTTACTCTCATGTATACTATTTTTAGTCGGTTCATGTCCAATTTTGTGTCGAAATGGTCGCTCTTTCAAATAAATTTATTTGAAGCTAGATGAAATTATTCTTTACCCAATATAGCATGCTTGCCACTAAGTAAAACATGCTATACAATACGCATAGATAAGAAAACATAACGTTCGTTCTACAAGATGTCGAATTTTTAATATGAAAAAAAGATTCTGAGTAAAATTGCGCATCGGAATACATAGTTCTGATGAAAATCTATGTCTGTGAGTCAATTCTTGTCTTCATACGGTTCTGCCGTTTCATTTCTCTGCCGCAAGTGGATTGATTTGTTACACAAAATAGTACGTTGTAAACTGCGACATCACACTGATTACCCTTCAACATTGAATTCCGACACAGTGGAACAATCGAAGTCAGTATCCAATTCTCTTCTGAAGTTTAATCGACGCCGCTTTTACTGCATACATCATCTTTCAGGGGAATAGTGACTGGTCGTAAACGTTTCATCTTCTCTTTTTTAAAATCTTGTTGAGCGAAACAAAAAAAAACGCTTAAAAAAGAAATCAAAGACACACAACTTTACGATATAACAAAACAAACCGAACAATGTGAAGTTATAGATGAAGTAGTTTTATCTCATGGACAAAAACAATGAAAGAATCGAGGGACGTGAAAATCATCATCCTCATTTAACAAGAGCAATAAACAAAAGAAGAGAAACGGAAGTCATCAATAACGAAAAGAAAAAAAAGGAACCAGAAAGAAGAACCAAAGGAAAAGAGTAAAGCACGCGCAACAATCACGTATTGTTTTCTTTTTTCTATTCGAAAAGAGAAGAGAACAAAACCGGTGAATATAACACAAAAAGAAACAATAATACAGATCAGTATCGTTCAACCATCCGAATTGGTTGTCGATGATAATGTTGATACGTCCGATACGGATTGTTGTAACTGATTGCTCATCGGTTGAATATTAGTCGAATTGGATATCGGCGTAATATTTGCTGTCGTTGATGATTCATTAGAAACTAGAGGTTGTTGCTGATTATTGATCATTTTTTGTATATCAATATTTACGATACGTTGCTAAACGGAGAAAAACAACAATATTACTTGTAACATAAAAGAAAATTTTTCTTCTGTATAGTTACAAAATCATATCGTCTTGATAGTTGAATAAATGGAGTATTATCATAATGATATCCAGTAACCATTGCTTTAAAGCAAGAGCCAAGTATAGTTGTTTTAACTAGTTCAGTAGCCTCTGGTGTGAAATCTTCTTGATCTAAAGTAGATACATTTTTGATTTGCTTAAATTGTTACAAGAGTATGGGAAAGAGATTTTCCATGATATTATTCGAATTAAAAGAAAATATTTGAATCAATGTACTGACTGTTGATATTGATTTCGGCATATCTAGCATGCCTTTTCATGTATTCTTTCAAGTTTTATTATTGAATACTTTCAAGCGAAACATTGTTGGTGTAAATGATAATGTTTCACTTATTACCGTACTATGATTTTTTTCCGATGGGAACACTAATCGATCGGATGGCTTTGAGCGTTTTCTAGTTGAGAAAAACATTTATTAATCAATTGAAATGAATGAAATTCATCATTTTCTTTTCTATTTATACATATTGGTTATTCATACAATGGATTTTTGTTTTCGATGTTCTGATTTGAAGGGATCAACTATATCATCAGACGACGAAACAACTAGTCTTTGCAAGAAAAATACACGTAGAAAGTAAGTCATTCCCTTTTCTCTTACTCGAGACAAAAGAACATCATGCAACACAGTATCACAACCTGCGTTTTATTGTAATCTCATGCGATATAATGATAAAGCTGTGCATTAACTAAGATTAACTACATGTGCACAACTTTCATCTATGGAAGTTCTACACCATGGTAAAACTTCGTTTATTGTTGTTAACAACGCAAAGGATGCATTTGAATCTTAACGACGGAAGGGTTAAAAATACGAAACATTTTAGTGTATTTTTCTTGATTTCATTGACATCAACATCCTGAAACGTTGTGTTTATTGAGTACTGTCAAGTTTAATTACATGCATGTTTTTATTCTGAAACTTCCTTCACAGAAAATTTCCATCTTCAAAAATTTCCTTTGTGAAATAGAAAGATTTCGGGAGTCTCACAGAAGAACTTCGTAATTTTCCATGTCTTTTTTTACGATGTACATATTCTAGTTCTACACCGTCAGTTAAAAGTATTAATGTAAATTTTTCATCCGATGAAAACATTCATCTAGTGTTGGTATTGTGAACATGTAGAAATCATGAAAAGATTTTTGAAAAATGATCCTCACTACTGAAAATGTCAAAAATATATTAACATCAATAGAACGTGAGAATTTTCCGCTAAATGTTATTCAACAGTTCAACGAGTCATGCTTTCCAAATATATTTTTTCGACGATATTGATTTACAAAATATGTATGCTTCCAATATTGATCTATGTATAAAAAATACTTACTATCGGCTGGGACAACATTATCAAGATAAACTTCGACCCCTTGAAATGGAATAACCATAAAATCTTGTCTAAACGATGAAAATCATGAATTTTCTTAATAGTTTTTGTTCAACAAAGAGAAATCACAAGAAACTATCTTTACCTCAGTAGACGCAGAGAATTTGCATGTACATAGAGATAACCTCCATAATCAAGAAATTTGATCATAGCCATGTCATCATTACTGTTATATACTGTGATTAGGGCACGAAACCATCCAGCTTGTGTTGGTGCTGCACAGATGACACCGGCTGAAAAACAGAAGTACGACAATAGAATATAGATAGATCAAATCAAAAGATAGATAAAACTTTTCTACATTGAATAGGTCGAGGCAACAATGGTGTCATTTCAGTATGATGATAGAAAACTGACATTGAATTGTCAAGACGGGCAAGTTCAGCATAGGATGGATGTAAAATTTGTTGAACAAATATATGATTACATGAAACAACACTTGTCACAAGTACTTCTGTCGGTATTCCATCAGGTAAATAAAGCTAAAGACAAGTATGAAGAATAAGATAAAAATTTTTCCTATACGTTTATAGTTAATCAGTACTTGAGCAACTGATTGAGGAACAGGTACACGTTCAGGTGGACGTTGTCGAACAACAATTTTCTTATTTATAGGCTTGAAAGCAACTTGAGGATAACGATCAGGTGGAAAACGTTTTGCAATCAATTCAATTGCTTGTTCAACATCAACACGACGACCTATTAGATACGATCTTTATTTCAAAGAGAATGTCTATGTGCAACAAATCAGATCGAACCATGTAAAGCAACAACTTGTTTTTCAAATGAAACAGCATCATCACGTACAACTAAATCAACTTGTGTCATTTGTCGGATGTAATCCACGTGTACACCTTGTCGACCAATAAGACGGCCACATAGTTCAACAGGAAAATGAAATTCATAGATAATAACCTCTTGTTCTTTGGCTTCCTATACGAAAGAAAACATAGACGATGCTTTTCTATCTAACGAGGAAAGTGCCCTGTCGTTTAAAAGTCTTTTGAATTCATCTTTGGGCTATAAGCAGGTTTCAGTGAGACCAAGAAAACTCTACAATGATTATTTATGTCCATCGTGTATTAATCAAGACTTGTGACTAATGCACTGAATTTCCGATCAATTTTGTAGATGTTCACCGAACACTCAAATTACAAGATGTCAATCTGAAAGTTCGCCAATGATGAACTTTGATGATGGTAAGATTGCTCTGAAAAGTTCAGCTAAAACCAATGATTTTTTTTCTTGGGAAATTGTATTTTTAAAAACTAGTCGCCTTTCGTCGGCTTGTCTCTAAAATCAAATTTACGTAAATACTCAGTATCTAGAGAAAAGGCATTGATGCTAGCTGACATTTTCAGAGTAATCTCACAATCATTAGAGTTATTCATTGGCGAAATTTCAAATAAAAATTTTGTGATTTGAGTTTCCGATGAGCATCTACGAAATAGGCCAGAAATTCAGTAAATTAGTCATAACGCTTGATTAATAGACGATGGGGACGAATCCTTTTTAAGTTGTCTTAGTCTCAGTGTAACCTACTTATAGCTAAAAGATAGAGACAAGAATTTTTCAACAGTTGGGATACTTTCTTCATAAGTGTCAGCTGCACTGACATTCTCATATGTAAATTCTCACTCAGTTAAAATATTTATATATTTTTATCATCTTGATCAATCAAGATAAGATTTGACGATAGGTAGAACATCAATGAAATTTTTAAATATCTTGGTTTTTTCTTCTTCTAAAGAAAATCATTGACATGTTTATCATTATAGAATGCATCTAATGAACATTGTAGTCGCAAGTTATACATATTCTTCTTCTTCTTCTTTTGATCAATCATTATTGAACAAAGCAAATAATGACAATCCTATTATTTTCTACTCAAATATATTTTTATCATCGAAATATATCGATTTAATGCATGGTTATTTTTTGTAATCTATTGAACTTGATTGATCGATATGAATGATTTTATTTAAGAATAAATTCGTATTGTTTTTACTTAATGATGCAATTTCAATGATTGATGACGTTGCGCATTAAATTCGTACTTAGTTTTCTTTTATGTAAGATTTAATTTTCATCTCAATCTCACATAAGAGAGAAAAATAAACGATCCATAAAATTAATGTACAAAAAATAAAAGATCAAAGTAGTTTCTATTTCGCTCTGCATCAAAAATATTTGCAATGTATTAAAGACAACCCAACACATTCAGTAGTTCTTCAGTTTCTTTAAATAAGAATCACACAAGATCTATACATTTTTATAATAGTTATGGACATAGGTTTTTAAATTATTGTATTCAAACGACGGCAAGTGTAATATAGTTCATAAATAGTCGAAAAATTTCATGAGTAATAAAAATGTCAATCATGATGTTCAAATGAAAATAGTAATTTTAATAATCGATAAATTGATACTTAGAGTGTAACTGTATCGAATGATTCAAAAAAGAAAAGATATCTAGCATCACTTATTCAAAAAAAACAGATTCTAAGTCGCCATATTTATAGCCAGCCCGTCGGGCTTGAAAGCTGAAACTTTCTATCGATCGAGTCGGTATAAATAGCTAACTCTAATTGATCAAATGGAAAGTCATGTATTGTTTCATACTGTTGTTCCTTCAGGGATCAATTCATACTTTTCGAACTTTCATTCATATTGTTAAACAAAACAATTCATGTTTGTTGTTTGTCATACTTATGTATGTAAATGTTTTCCCCTTCTACGAGCTATTGATAAAGAAAAAAAAACTAATGGTAATTTAACCACTATAGTAGAAGTATCAGATCTTTTATCGTGTATAGAGTATGCTAATTATTGCACAAAAATCATTAAAAGAAAAAGTTCTATTCAATCTGCGGAAAGACACTTATGATAAAATGTCGAAATTTCATTGTGAACTTTGAACCCATGCTTCAAGTCTGAGACGACAACGAATCAATCAATGCGATATCCAACATTTTCATTGTTCGTCTCCCGCAGATTTTTGAACATCTAGTCGCCATAATGACCTGTTATTAGATGTTCGACGAGTTCACTAGGACTTATGCAGGATTTTTCATTAAAGATCCCCCGCAGGAATGCATCAGAGAGGAAAATTCGATTAGCTAATAAAAACTCTTACTAGATTTAATTCAATTACTTAACATTAATTCCGTTGTTATCAAACATTTTTCTATCATCTTAAGAATTCATCGGCAATCAGACAAAACTGATGCTCATCAAAAGAAATTCAATTCTCGATTCGATATAACAGATGTAATCTCTCATGAATTGTAATCACGGCGGTCGATTCTATTTTGATGTATTAACATTTCATTGAATAGATAGACAACAAAAAATGTAAACAATCAAATTTTTCCTATCGATTCTTTTCGTATGTTCTTAATGGAAGGAAATGAAAGAAGTCCATTGATTGCCAGTTATTTTCTTGACTTTATTCTTTTCCTAGGCCTTCATTTTATCATTTCAATCAGGGATAAAAGTGGATGCTGTACACGATGTGATTTGAGATAACTATTCGAAGCAGTCGTTTGTTTTCGCTTCTTACCTTATCAGTAAGCGGTGTCGAAGGAGCTTCAGTTGATGTTGGAGTATCGTTAGTATTTAATGAAAAGTCGTTCATTTGTTGTATTGTATCGTCGTGAAATTGTTGTTGATAATTTTCAGATTCCAGTTTTTGATCCATTGTTAGTTTTTCTTTCTTTGACGAAGGTATTGCTGATACAGATGGAGGTGGTTTAATGATAACAGTAGGTTTTGAAATCGAATTTTGATTCTTCATCTACGAAAAAAAGTAGAACAGGAAAGGGCAAGAAAAAAAAATCAGTTTCTTTTTCTTCTCTTTTTCTTTTAGTGACTCATGCGAAAGAAGAAAAAAACTAACGATTTCGTAATTCTCTCTCTCGGCAACGTACTTATAAAATGCGATGTAAACATGAAAATATCCATGGAGGATAATCGAACGAACGAATCATTTCCTTTTTTATTATTGGCGTTTGAAATTTGCCAATAGGAACAATATTATTTCGAGAAAAATGCATTTATAAATTAGATTAAACATCATACAGATATTGTTTCAGCCTCAATAATATCATTGGTCGACTGGAATTGATTTAGTTCACTCAGATTTAATTGAACAAATAATATAATTCATGACAACTTGACGTCATCTTTATTTTCCTTTTAGATCGATATTCATTTCATTCCTTGTTTTCTTTCTTTTTTTAACATTTATAATTTGTATCTTTTTTAATCGACAATCACCAAACATGATGAACACGTCCAATTTACAAAAACTAGTTGGAGCAAGTAAGATAAACTATATTCTTTTGCTTAAGAAATGAGTAACAATGAAAAAAAAAACTTGTTTAGAATTAATTGCTGAAATGCTACGATGTGAATCGGTTAGACAAAAGGAAAAAAACGATTGGAAAGTCTTAGTTATGGATAGGTTAGCAACAAGAATCATATCGGCCTCATGTAAAATGCATGATATCATGTCTGAAGGAATAACAAGTAGAAACGAAAGTTTTCGAATCGATTAATATAATTAAAAATCTCATTGTAGTTGTTGAAGATATTATGAAAAGACGTGAGCCTCTTGGTATGTTGGAAGCAGTCTATTTTATTCAACCAACTGAAAAAGTATTTTTCAACAAGATTTTCTCTTGTTTATTTCAAATTTACTATTTCATTTAGTCAATTAATGAACTTATTGGCGATTTTGACAAGAGTCATGCATTAGTTCCGAAATATAAAGCTGCACATGTGTTTTTTACAGAAGGTAAGATTTACGAATAATAAAATTTACTGAAGAGAACAATTTTCTAACGAGAGAAGAAATTTTAGATCGTATCAATCAGAGAATTCTGAAAGTTTTGACAATGAACAATAAAATTAATATTCAAATAATTTGTTTTTCATTAAAATCTTGACACAAAGAAAGAATTGATGATGCTTTTCGGCATTGATCAAATCTGTGCTTTATCTGTGAACTACACATCAACGCATGCTTGAGTTGTTTTCTTTTTCATCTGATTATTCCTAATATGTCCACGAAGTGTAGAATTCTTCGTTTGACAAATTCTTGGAACTAAAATAACAAGTTTCTTTTGTTACATTCGCATCTTAAAGAAATCAAGGCATATATGTGATTTTGCTCTTGTTCAAATGATTCATCATTGATAGTGAGACAAATAAAGCATTTGAATATTTATTAGTGTAATTAATCATCATTTTCTATTCAAAAGAAAAAGTATTATTCATTTACATTGAACTCGTGAAATCAAGACGTGAGATAAACCCGTTTTTATGAAGCGTGAAATTAGATCCGACATGAAAATTCTATTTTTTTGCTATTAACAAAGTAGAACAATATAACTTGTTTCAATACGGAAGTAGACATATATGCTAAATAATAAACTTATGGCATTCAAGAGCGATTCCTCCATCTATATGAGAGTTCTAATAATAACCTCATCTTCCGATAGTTCAAAGAAGACGTATAAACAGTCTAAAATTGATCGTATGCATTTTTTGGTTCGTTACAAAATACTGCGTATCTTTAACAGGATATTAAAATTTTGAAATAGAGTAGATATAAATTAGTAAATAACATATCAATATGTAAATATCGATTAATCAAGTAACAGCTTCAGGTCCTATATTAAATCTATAATATATCGACAGTTTCAAGTACACTATTGAAAGCCAAATATGAGTTAATAAATCAATCAACTGCAATAACATGTTACTAGCAATGTCATAAAAAATATTGAACGTTATCTACAATAAAAAAAAAAGAGTGACATGTTTTAGTTTATCTTAATAGAATTGAAAACATAGGTAATCGTTTGACAATTTGTATTCTCTATGGTTTAAAATAAGAAATATTCACGAAAAAATATATATTGGAAAACATTTTTGTTAGATACATTGATTAATTGAAATAAAATCGTTTCTTTGTATGCAAAAATAAAAAGTATTTGTCTTATTTAATATTTCATGTTAAAATAATAAGAACCGTAGTTTCATCGGAAATAGTATTAACATCTTGTTTTTGTTGAAGGCTCTTATCAGAATCTCTCGAGAATATTCGATTAAAACTTCACCTATCGATTTATTTCCCATGAGTAAAGTTTTTTAATATTTTATTTCTCTAGCATGTAATTCTGAATTATTCTCAAGAATAACTCAATCAAAATGTGCAAAATATATTAAAACATTACGAGAAGTAAATATTGCATTTCTGCCATATGAACGGCAGGTAAGAAAGAATTCTTTTTTTTTTATTAATAGTTTCTTTTTTAACACTATTTCTTAAACAGGTATTTACACTCGATTCACCAGATACATTTTATATTACTTACAATCCAACGCCAGTTCCACAAAGAACTGCACATCTTGAAGTTATTGCTGAACAAATAGCTACGTTATGTGCAACAATTGGCGAATATCCAACAATACGCTATCGAGCGTCAGTAAAAATTCTCTTTTGACCTCAAAAGTGTTTTACACATATCTGTTTTATGATTTTATAGAGATAATGAAAAATTGGTTGAATTCGCTCAAGCTGTTCAACAAAAACTTAATCAATATAAAGCTGACGATGCAACAATGGGCGAAGTACGTAATCAATAAAAAGTTTGATTTCACAACTAGAAAACTCATGTCTTTCTTTGTAGGGTGTTGACAAAGCGAAATCTGTTTTACTCCTGCTTGATCGTGGTTTTGATGCTGTTTCACCATTACTTCATGAATTAACATTCCAAGCAATGGTACATGATTTATTAAAAATAGAGAATGATGTTTTCGAGTATGTAGTCATTTTCAGTTTCAACACTTATTAAAGTAGGATGAGAAAAACTTGATTCATATTCTTTACTCTGTTTAGGTATGAAATTCAAACACCTGGTGCTGATCCGAAAACTAATCAAGGACAAAAACAACAAGTTTTATTAGATGAAACAGATGAACTTTGGACTGAACTTCGCCATCAACATATTGCTATTGTTACACAGTACGTTTCAATGTTGATGTTTATCATAATTTATTTTTGTATGATTTTCTTTTAAGGAGTATCACGAAGAAAATTAAAGATTTCGCTACACAAAAACGAATTAAAGATACGGAACGTGGTGAACGTACAACAATGAAAGATCTTTCGTATGTATTATTATTGAATTATTTATTTGATGATTATCTTATTGAACTATGATTTTCTTCTTTGAAATAGATTGATGATCAAAAAAATGCCACAATATCAAAAGGAATTAAATGCATATGCTATTCATTTCAATATTGCTGAACAATGTATGAATGCATATAATAAAGAATCAGGAGAAAAATTATGTACCGTTGAACAGGTAATTGAAAGTTATCAATATGAAAAGAAAACCTATCAAATCTTGAATGTCATAATTTCTATTGTGAATTCATACTTTCACATATGATATGTGGCTTATAAAAATTGGAAAGCTTTGAAATATTAGACAAGAAAATAATATGAATGATGCTGTATGGCATTTGTTCTGATTGGAGCAGAGTAATACAGAAAGAAAGCAACTTTTCTTAGCATAACCATTTTCTTAACCAGGGTTAACATGAGAAATTCATTTTTACGAAAAACTTAATATTTCTAATTGGTTTGTTTTTCATAGTAATATTTTCTAAGCGAATAATATATCTTTTGCAAAAAGTACAAAATTAGCTTAATTACAGTTAAAAAATTTGATCTTTTATTAATTCCATAATCTGAAAATTGGTGTATTTCATTTTTAAAGAATTAAAAATTTTTGTTTTTGAACAAGAACATTAAATACTATTGTTCTTAAATCCTGAACAGTATGACTTTCAAATGAAGAACAAAACTAAGACAATAATCTCTTCTGAATCGACAGAATTTCATCACTTCATTTCGTGTAGATTAGAACTATCCGTTCTCTTCAACATTCATTTAGGTTCATGTCTTAGTGACATATCAATATACGAATACCCAAATATTTTATCGTTTATTATTTGTTTTCAGAATTTAGCAATGGGTATTGATTCTGACGGTGAACGAATCAAAGATCATATGCGTAATATAGTACCATTATTACTTGACACTGCCATTGCTGTCGACGATAAATTACGTATCATCATGTTATATATTTTGCATAAAAATGGTAAGTTGAATTGAAATACAAGAAAAGTCACAGAAAATGTTTTGATAAAGTTATTTTTCAGCTTATTGCTATACAACACCTGAGGCATACGGTACCGAAATGTTATTAGGAGAACAAATGAGAAAAGAATTTCATGATTTTTGCTAATTTTCATTTTTATACCATTTCTAAATATAATCGATTTATCGAGCATTGAATTGAATAATAGAGATTGTTTTTCACTGAGAAATAATATTGAAATTTAATGTTTATTTTTTGTTTCTGATTAGGTATTACAGAAGAAAATTTAAATAAATTATTAAGTCATGCACTGATTCCAACGGAAAAGAAAAACATCATAACAAATATGCAATATCTTAATCTACAAATAATTCAAGATCAAAGTCGTGTACGTAATTAATTTCGATTCATTTTTTTTCTTCTTTTATTTTACTAATAAACTATTCAGCGTGAGAGTGGAGTCTCACCGGATTTAGGCAGAGCAACTGCTTTGCACGTGGCTTCGGAATTATTTATAAAATCGTCAGCGGTGATTTCTTGCTTTGGTTTTTATTTCCCATAAGCATGAGTGGATATCATTTTATTCTATCTCAGAAAATATATTTCTTATATGATTTTGAATTTTGTTCTTCTTCTATTGATGGGCTTCTATGTTTTCTTTTACTTATATTTATTATTTGTATATCTATATGTCCACATCAGTTATATATCAGAGAGAATTTGAAACCTAGCCGAGTTAACTTGCATGATTATAAAAGATATTGTGATTGGTTATTGATGATAATAATAATTTGTTACATATTCATGTCGATGTTTTAGGGCGGACGACGTAAAAACATTCCTCAATCAAGAAAGGAACGTTCAGAAGTACTCTACAAAACTTCAAGATGGACACCCTATATAAAAGACATCATGGAGGTAAAACATTTCCGAAAAGAAAATATTTCATAACGAGTTTTTCTATATTTAAAATATTTCTTTTCAAGGATCTCATCGACGAAAAACTTGATTCAAGACAATTCCCATCTATAGGAGGGCAAAGAAATCCAACAGCGTCATATCCTGTTCAGAGGTATTAACCTTATAAGGAAATCATTGAAGAAAGACATGAAAAAAAAAACTAATAAAATATGACACAAAACTGACAAATCAGATTACAATAATTTTCATTTTCATTACTTCAAAAGTATTACATTTATTTGAAATGATGTTTTGATATAAAGACAACTTGCGTGACTCAATAATTACTAAAGATTAAGATAATAAAACGAATTATGTCGAATAATTAAAAACACATGCAATGTGTTGTTTAAGCACTTGGCAGTAGTAAAAACAAAAAAAAAATAATCTCATATTGAATATTTGTAAAAAAAATGTGTAACGATTAGAATGGCAGTATCGATGGATTTATTTCGAATGTTTCAGTTCTCGAGATTATGGTGGTTGGACGCAAACTCGTCGTGGTGCCGTCCGTTCTGGCCCTCGTCTAATTGTATTTATACTTGGTGGTGTTGCTTTTAATGAACTTCGTTGTGCCTATGAAGTAACTCAAAGTAATTTAAAGAAATGGGAAGTTTTAATTGGTATGTTAAAAAATACATTAGTGTTCAATACACATAAAATAACTATTCTTAATCGTTTTTTGCCATAGGCGGTGATCAAATAATAACTCCGAAACAATTTCTTCGCAATCTCGAAATGAAACCACGACAAGAGGATGAGCAATAGAATGATCTTAATCATCAAATGTCCAAATTCTTTTTCTCTCTTTTCTCTAAAAAAAACAAACAATATTAAAGTCAATGATATGTTATTTTTATTTTTATTCTTTATTGTCTTGTCAATTCATCATTTTATTATAGAATGCTTTCTTCTTCTTTTTTTTAATTTCAATCTCATATACTAGACACACTGAGCTTTTTGTTTTGCTTGTTTGTTTACTTATGTGTGTAGCTTGCTCAACGCACATACAACAAATATTCGTTTTTTTTTCGGGGGACGTTTTTTTCTTCTTCGTATTTTTATTCATCTAACACTAAGTCAAACAAATATTTTATATGCGATGTTCCATAAAAATAATCTCGACGTTGTAGAAAGCGAATGTGCTAACAAACAGTATTTGTAATTCGAAATTCGAAATCGAAAAGAAAAGATTTTTTCCATTTTCTTAATTTATATGTTCTACCCACTCGACCAAACACATTTCTTTGTGTATGTTTGTGTGTACCCCATGTGCCTTTATTTATTTATTTAATTTATTTATTATGCATCTTGGTATTTTTTTTTTTGCGGCTCGTGCACGATAATATATATATATATATATATACGTTTTCTAGAAATAAAATATTGAAATTAAAAAGAAATAAGTCAAAATATTAAAGAAAACTATTAGCTGGGAATAAATGTATGTTCTTTTTCAGATGTCGTATCTTTTATCGAAATTTCGATTTATAAGTAACAATTTTTTGTTACAATCGAAACGATCGTTCCATTTAACACAATCAGTTGGACTGAAAAAAAGTAATTAAAAGAAACTTATCAAAAGAACATTTTACATGTCATGCTATCAATTGAAAGAGATTAGGGTTGACTAATCTCGTGTTCGAATTTAAATCAATCATGCAAAATAAGGAAGTTCTTCAAATGTTTTCTTATTCTCAAGTCGACACTATATAAATCGTATAAACTTGTACGAGTTCAGGATGCCCTAAAAAGAATTCCGATTATTTGCCTGTTGATGCAGAAATATTAGACTTTTCTGGCTTTCATATTGAAATCGATGGCGTGACTTCTGTTAAGAAATATGAAGAATATTTATATTCTAAGTATGCCATGGCACGTTTACAATCAGATTAAATTCTACAACAATACTTTACTGGGAAATTTACTAGTAGCCTAAAACCAATGATATCAAACCTGTCGGTAGAATAAAAACGATCTGTAAAAAGAAGACAAAAATTTCTAAATATATTCATCAATGCATCAGTTCTGCATCTCGAAAACATCAAAAAAATATTATCATAAACGACAAAGTCATTTCTATTTGTGAAACACGCGTCACACTATTACGAGTGGCATTTTTTTTTCATTCTAACCAGTTCGTAAAATATACATGTAAAATGTTTCAAAATGAAACATTAGTTTTCACAAAATAGACATATCGTAAGATGAAAGTAACGAAAACATATGAGATTTTCTCCTAAAAATTATTCTTATCAGGGGTCGTTTGCGTGGCCAAGTTTTAAATCGAAAATCAGTTTCTCGCATATTCCTTGGGGAAATCGAGATATTAAATTGAAAATGAATGTAATCCATTACGATAGTTGACAACCGCAATTAGCTAAGTATACTGAGCTTTTGTTCAAAGCATTCCGAAGTTTGAATCGAGCTATTCAACGTCAAACATTTTAGATTGAAAGCAATTAACCGAATGACTTGATTTCGAACGAACAAAAAAAACCAAAATACATATTAGAACATAGCTTAGTACTTTTCTAACAAAACATTAACAGTATTTCAATTTCGATTCTGAATATAAGAGAAACAAAATGATACCTAAAATGAAAAATCATTATTTTGAAAAGATGGAAACCGGAGAATTGTTTTTTTTCAATAGAATTCATTGTTAAACAAAGTAATGAAAAATTTCTTTTAAATTTTATTTGCTAGTTACGGAAAAAATTGAAGGCAATGTGATAACAGTAAGTTCAATTAAATGACTTGGTATTCGATTGAATTATTTTCCCTTAGTATGAAGGCGAATATATTGATGATAATGAAAAAAATGTTTTAAAGTTATCTGGACCAGAAGAAGTTTGTATTTGGTGCAAACTAGACCGCCGATCAATTCATATTCAACATACCGTAGGAGAAAATATTTTGAATTCTATTTGTCAAGAAACTATCTATGTGTATGTTTATTAAAAAAAACAAACAAAGGATATTCTTGTACTTCGTCAATATCTTCGAAAAGACGGTACCATACTCCCACCGGAAATAACTGGTTTATGCTCAAAACAAAATGAGAAATTACACACATTAATACGACAGGCTCGAATGACAGGCTTAATATCGTATCCAACCGTAGCTGTAACGAAACGTGAACCATTACTTGTCGATCCAACACTACGACCCGAATTCGAACAATTTAATTCATATTGGGAAAAATACGAAGTATTACAAAAAAAGGGTCATTATCTTGGACCATGATTTTTTGTTTTTTTGTTTGCTCTTCAATAAAAGATAGTTATGTTTGCATAAACGAAAGTCTTTTTCTTGTTTCTTTATTGAATGAATTCAATTGTTTTTAGTATGTCAATGTCATCTACTTGGATCGATTTATCAAATTTACAAAAACCATTGAAATACAATGAATTTTCAGTTAATTTCAATACGACTTTGTATAATGCAAAACCATTGTCAAGAGATATTCAACAAAAACTAGATGAAAGATGGAATGCATTACTCGATGATTCTAAACCAGAACGTATTTTATATAATGAATCGAAATTTCGATTACATTCCATAGAAATGCAAACGAAAGATGATGATAAATCAGTTCAACTTATTCTTAATCTAGGCCTCACTGATTACAAGTCATTTATCTGCACACAACAACAAATTTTACCTGATGAAATACGTCAACATATACAAGAGGATCATTTATCACATCCACTTGGTGTTGGTTGTCTTCTTATATCATCTGACAATTATATTGTTTTAGTAAAACGAAGTTCTGCTTGTATTGATCTTCCAAATACGTATGATATACCTGGTGGTCATTCAGAGCCAAGGTATAATAATTAATAGTAATCAGATTTACGAAGAAGAAATTTGATACAATTAATGATACAGGAGTACGTAACTTCTTGGATACATTCAACATTACGGATTAATAATAAACATGAAGGAAATTATAAAGGATATTTCAGACATAAACAGGAAATTAAATGAGTTTCTACAGGTACTTTAGCATTGACACAAATAAATGAAGTTATGACACATGCGATAACTAACTATATTCTCGGTCTTACCTTTGCATACGAGACAAAATCCATCGGCAAATGTCAACGATATTTAATAATTGAAAAAATCAACTTCATAGAAAACGAGGAAGTTCAATAAAACCTTCTAATAAAATCTAAGATCTTATGAATATATGCGACAATATAAGGATACACATGTTTCATATAATAAGATAGATATTGAGAATCATTCAAATTAACATATCATTTTTATCATTGCAAATAATGATAGATTTTTCCCATGAACAATTTATTTTTCTTACCAATTAAGTAACTCAGAATTAAAAAGATAATATGGAGAACCGAAGTATTGTACAAAATGATTTTGATGAGAATAGTAAAATTCATAAATGAATGTTCTTTATACCCATGCATTATTTTTAAATTTATTTGCATCGATTTTTAATCGAATGAATAGTAACATAAGACAATCCATCACTGTCAACTAAAATTCCTATATGATATTCGTTTGATTATTATGATTGTATCGTTTATACTATAAAGTTTGCACACTTTTTGTTTTGCCCTATATGTCAGTACAGATAAATGATAAAATCTACATTACTTTCTCGAAAGATGCGCCGTCAAATTATTTACAAACTTCTATGTATCTAATTTCAAAAGAAAGTAACTGAATGTTTTTATAATGTAACTTTATGAATTGTATCTATAGTCCATTCATTTTTACTGTGTTTTGTTTTTCATATATTTTCGTGACATAAGCAAGCGCATACACGAAACTGAATATTTTGTATTTCGAATAAATATCGAGTACTCTATGAAAATAATTTACCAGTATTTGATCGAACTCTGCTTTGAGGACTTAGAAATGAATTACACGAGTTATTAAAACGAAAATTGGTTCCTTCACAATGTGCCGATTTTCATTCAAACAAAGAATTTAACAGCACACGTTATTTAGATTCAGAGTAGAATGATAAATTTGTTGTATTAAAATGTTGCAAAAACTAAGTCATTACAGTCATCTGTACAATATTAAGAACGATTTTTTTCACAAGAAATCAGTAGAATATAGAAAATGTTGTAACTATAGAAAAAAACATTGACTTATCAGAAAATTCTATCGAACGACAAGAATGAGCATTAGGAAATTGTACAGTTAGTTGAGACTTTCAAAGGCTATCTATTAGCACTATATTATGTTTTGAAAAATTTAATCCTTGCTTGTATGAGAGAAATTTGTTGCTAAGAGAAATAAGTGGGAAATAAAGATGCAGTTACTGTATAAAATCTATAAAAACATTAAGTTTCTTTCATTTAGATTAGGATTAATAAATACTTGAAGAGAATTCCATGGCACATTGTGGGAGGAAGAGATCAAGATGCTATCATTTACTTATACTGAGATATTGAGTAAAACAAAAACTGAGCAAACATTATTATGGAACATCTCCGTATTTATTTCATGTACTACAGACTATTGCATGCTGAATAATAATTAGAAACAAGATTTTTACTCTTGACTATCTAATTATATGAAAAATATATTGTGCAAGTTCATATTCGATCTTTATGTTTCTTAAGAAATTATTGATCTGTATCAATAGAAGAGAAAAAAACAGGGAATTTCTAATGTTTCAAAGAAAATTGTTTCATGTGAATCGATAAACAAGGAATCATCTGAGATATTACTCTATCGTATATTGTTTAATTCTTTGGCATAGAAGTATTTTAGAAAAAGTAAATAAACTACGATGTACTTAATAATGTATTTCCTCGTGCTTTTAGAAATTTAACGACATTCTCGAAAGAAAATATCGTCGAAGAAATTATATCATCAATAATCGCTGAATGTGTTGATGAAACAAATGTTGATCGAAATAGTCTTCTTGTTGATTCATTTTTCTTTATAATGGCTATTGTACGAAATCAACTTCAATATGGTCGACCGGCTATTGAATTTTGTCTCAGGTATGTATGAAGTGTAAACTTCGTACTATTAGCAAAACACATCAAAATGATAAGAATCAAAAATGTCAAATAATATTAGAAGAACTAAATTGAACGATTACTTTCTCTATTTGACATTGACTCGACTATTCTCTCTATGTGAGAAGATAGCATTTAGATTAGCTCTATCGCATAATAGATGCCTTGTTTCTTATCGAAATGAGAGAGAGAGTAAATCCATGAGAAGATAAGTAATATTGAAAACAGGTTGATGTATTAGGAACATAAATATCCACTGGATGCTTTACGACTAAGAAAAAGGATCATTTCTGGAATCTTGTAATCATGAATATATTTCATCTTGAATCTAGAAAAGAAACCATAGTAAAATTCTAGAATAAATTTTGTTTAAAATTCATTCATTTTTTTTTCAATATAAAAAGTAGTAATTAGAAGTTAGTTGACTATTGTACCACGTACTCCCGATTGATTGCATTGCAGATCTTAGCAATCAAAGTTAAAGAGAATACATTTGTACCTAATAGAACAATCTGGAATATTTTGTAACCGTATAAAGAGCTTGATTTATCGGAATGGGTTATTCCAGTTGGTCAGTTACGAACAAGAGAGTCTTACTGTAAAATCAGGAAGGAATTTAAAATTTTGATTTAATTTTCTAGAACATCGATGCTATCTACTGAATTTCAACAACGATACGATCTTCAAACGCACGCGGAAGCTAATGAAACGAGTGAACTAAAATTTTGGCCTATAGATAAAATATCTGATCTTTTAAATCCTTGTCAAACACTTCTTTCAATGACACCAGCTTGTCATGTGGCATTGACAACTTATTCTCGTTTGTTTTTCTAGATGTATCATTTAAGTACACAATATAATAAATGGTTATTTACTGTTGAAGAACTAAAAGCATTACGTACAAACGCGAATCATGCATATGTCAAACAAGATGTAAGAAGAACAAACATCATAAAATAGAGCAATTATTTATTTAAATCTTAATATATGCTTTTTCTTTCTAAATTGAAGACGTCCGAATGTTTAACAGTTGATGAAGAAGCCATGGTTTTACGTTACTATGAAGCACAATTAAAAGATTTCTGTGAGAAATTCGAACCACCCATGACGAAAATGGCTATCGTATGTATCAGGAAAAAAAAAGAATTTGTATTATACTTGTTGATAATCATAGGCTGTTTGTATGCAATATTTTAAAAGATTTTATTTGAATAATTCTGTCATGGATTATCATCCAAGAGACATACAGTAAATCACTCGTTTTGAAATCATGAAAAAAATTCTGTTTTTATTTTACGTTTTCTCCAATATTCATCTTTACTTCTAGTTTAATATGCGTTTATTTAACATGTAAAACAGAAGAATTACGAATATCAATAACAGATTTTCTTAACAATATTAAAAATAGTACTAATCTCGATCAAACAGCTGATATTTTATTATCATATGAATTGTTACTTATTGAAAAACTGAATTTTCAACTTGTTATACATACAGCATACAGACCATTTGAAGGACTGATTATTGATTTGAAGGTAAGCATTGATTGATTGAAATGAAGAATGAAAAATTTAATTTGAATAGTATTTTCAGCCGAAAGGAAATATCCTCTATTTGATTATTTCATTTACATGAAATTCTAGTCATGCATAATAAAGTACATTTCTACTCATCACGAATAAAGTCATTTTCACCGTTTAAATCTAAAATGAAAAATGGTATCAGTTCAAATTAGATGCCAAATACATAAAACAAAAAGAATTGACAAATCTCTGAAAATGTTACTTTGTTCCTGAAAGACAATATCGAAATTGTTGAAGTGCACATACTAGAAATATGAACATGTTCAACTGCCACAGATGTATTGTGTATGCAAGCAAGAACTCTCATCACAATTCCATAGAAATAAGTTAAACGATTGAAGAGAAATCGATCAACAAACTTGATATAAGAAAACAATAATCTAACGATCGACAAGAATAAAAAATAGATCGTACTTCTTATTTTGATACTAATGAAAAATCAGTTGTTACTATAAATTAAAAGTTTTAGATAGTTTACTAAAACCTGAATTTTCTTCGCAAATGATGAGAGGCCGTCATTTTCAATGTGAGAAATCAACTATAGAATTTGTTTTACGTTGATTTTTATATCTTCAAGAGATTGCAAGAGGTCTGAAATAATTGATGCTCATCATTCATCATTGTTTTCAATGCTAATCATTTTGATAATGCATTGTGCTCTCAGGCGATATTGAATTTTATGCAAATAAAAGTATTGAAGACGATGTTGTTATCTGTAGTTTTTTTTCGATGATCTAGTAGTTTTTTTAGTAAGATAATAGTTTACAGAATGTCATTATTTAGAAGAGCGGATTATGTTCTGAAATTTATATCTCACAGGCGAGTTAGTATCAATCGATGAATTACTTTCTAGTTCAGAGACTATGAATAAGGTGAAATCGAATTAAATACTTAAAATTCCGTGAAGGTAATGGCCCCTGAAAATTTCCTTCCAGCAATATAATCGTTGTACTTGAAACTGACGCTATTACATAGACAGCGCCAACCAAGTGAATGATGTAATTTTGCCCTTTACGCTTGCACTCAACTAGGTCTTGTTGTCATAGAGAAAATAATTGTCGGGATTTCAACTCGAGAACATAGTCCTTCTACGAGATATTCTATTTTCATATAAACCTATGTCTTGTGCGAGCTATGCTTGGAAAATGGCTACCTTTTTCAAGTGCAATGTCTTGTGAAGAGAACATTCTTGAAAATATTTTGATTTTTCAATTTATCTATGCTATGAAATGTCAAAAGTTATTTAGTAAAACAATCATGTGTCTTCTTTTCTGGAATAGATTATAGTTTCTTTCTTACTTCTGTTGCATCACTGGATTTTTTCTCCTATCGATGTTTTGGGAAGATTCGTTAAAGTTTTTGCTGTTGCCAAAATATATTAGAATTTCAGATCTTATACTACTATTTTTCTGAATCATCAGGATTTTTTTCTCTAATGTTTAGACTCATTATTTACGTGACAACGTCAATCTTGCTGACCAATTACGTTTGAAGGGCTATGAATTTCTTGATAAAACATTATTAACAGATGTCTATTTTCTATTTCCTCCATCACAAGTAGAATATTGATTTTTTTCAAAAAAAATTCAAAACGAAAAGAATTGCTTCCATTTAGATTGCTCTCACAGCACTTTCATATGCTTCAGTGAAAGCAATCGTTAATATTGATGAATATATTCTTAAACATATTTATGGCTCATTAGAGTCAATGCAGATGCAAAAAATAAAAGAAGCTATAAAATGTAAGTTTTTATTTGGAAAATATTTTGAAGTTGAATCACATGAAATGAATGTATATGGTGTCTTATACTTAAGTAATTGCCAGTGTTGTCGTTGCACAACCTAAATTCAAAAAAGGTGAAGTCAAACAAATAGTTGAAAAATTAGATAGATGTTATAATGTCGATAATGATCCACGTTCAGATGAATACAAAAAGAGACGTCTTGAACAATTTCAAACGTTGACAGATTATGAAGCAAGAAATTTAGTAAGTATTTACTCAATATTGTGTTTTAATGATTTCATTGTTATGTCTTCTTTTCTTTTCTAGCCTTGATGTTTTGAAAATATTTTGTTGGCCTTAGTTGTTATTTAAAAAAAGTATATATGATGTGTTTTATTGTTGTGACTCGAATGTTGTATACATGTCCTTGCAAAAGTTAATCACGATGTAAAACACTATATTGAAATAAAATAAAACTCGTTAATTATCATATGAAATATTAAGAAGTTAGTGTAGGTGTGGGGTATATCTGGAAGTATCAGTCAGGATAAAAAGGTACTGATGTATTCTGGTGGTGGATGTCGCTCAGGGTATAGGTTTGCTTTGATTAGTATCATACTTTTATGCACCGACAACAATACACACCCATACGCGTACCCTAAAATATCTCACTTCATTTCTGAATTAGAAAAATTTCATTGTCACGAAACCCATATCATGCAAATTATCAAATCTACTATGAAAATGACTTGTTACTATTGATTGTTTCGACTCAGTTGTGTCAGAATCCAGTTAAATAAAAAGTGTTCAAAACAAGCCTGTTCACTTGGAATCAATTATATGAAGTCAATTATGCTCATGTTAACTTGAAACATTCGAAATTTCATGTTCATATATTCCTTTTCTATTGATTTTTATTTTGACATTTTCCTTTTCGATACTTTCTTTTTACACTTTTTTTCACAAACCCCAATTCACTAGCAGTGATATGAAAGCTCGTACATAATGATGTCAATCATAGAATAGATCAAACAACAGTTTAGTTAAAATTTCTATAATCAGAATCTAGGAGAGCTATGAATAGTTTTGAATTGTTTCAAACCTAGTAATAGTAACTACTACGAATTTCGAGAAATCATATAATGCTTTCATCAAAAAAAAACAATACTTCGATTTAAACTATTAAATATAGCGTCTGTCGAATCCAGAATTGAGGAACCTACACCTATTCTTTTGTCAGTCTCTATTCAAAATTTTCAGTAAAATTTATTGATTTTAATCTTGTCTCATATGCAAGTAACTAAATGAATTGATTCAACCTTCTTTTAAACACATCTGCTATACTTAAGTGTTTACATTAGATCAAGGAGAAAAGGCAATACTTCCATACTTGAGGTACATTCCTTGTACTTCCAAAAGACGTCGAAGTACAAAGTCTCGATTTTTTCGTTTGCATCAGATAGATTCTAAATCTGAGAACAGCAAATATTGGCTCAGATCTTTATAATATGTTTAAGAAAACGAATCCATAATAATTCTTGAACTCAATTTAAAAACACTGTAATTAAAATCGGAGACAAAAGTGCAACTATTTACTTCCTTGAATAGCAATAAAATAAGCATTATTTATTGAAATGCAAAAACAAACCAAGAAAAAAATAAGGCTTAAAATAGACAACTAAATCAGTAATAAATAAGATTTTCCTTACAGAAGCAAGCAAAAATTTACAGACGTAAACACAGCAAAAGATCAAAATAAAAAATACTGTTTCTGTTCTTTTTTCACTTAAATCAAGAAGCTGCATTCTTGAGCCAAAATAATATATGCATTTATCACACTTTTATAGAATAGTCATTAGCAATAGAAACAAAAAAGAAAATAAAGGAAAAAACAAATATTTTTTCAGAAATACTGATTATCCGACGATGGGTCTGAAACAATGTGTTGTAATTCATCATGTATCGCTGATATTAAACTTTTCGTATTTAAAACGCTTTGTTTAGCCAGTGCATATTCATCATGATAATCATTACGTTTATTTAAGTCGGATGGATTCAAATGAAAGAATTGTTCATCAGCATCATCGTGTCTTTCTGTCCACGGATTGTGAATTTCTGCACGTGTAGGATCTCGATTTTTAGGAATCGTATCAATATAAACGAAATTATCATCGAATCTATGCTGACGCTGTGGAATAGCATTACCATTATCATTCATTGCAAATTCACGATCAGCTTGAATGCGTTTACGAGGTTCACGATTTCGAGCACCATACGTATCATTGTTTATTCTCGTTCGATCTGTTAACATTGGATCATTATACAAGAATGGTGGATACGAGCGATTAGAAGATTCTGTGTAATATTGTCTAACATCATCAGTATGATATGGATATTTAGGTTCGTATGCAACAGGCAGAGAATGTTGTATTTCATGTACACGATCGCCTGCTTCATATGGATCATGATGAATACGTAGACTTGATTTATCAGGACGCTCAGTCACTCGTGCCAAAACGGATGTATGATGATATTGCTCATCATCGATGATACTACGAGGATCATTTGGATCGTATGATCTTGGGTGAATGCGACGGTTTTGTCGTCGTCGCCTTCGTTGCTCATTGTCAGAATTTGCATCATACATTTGTTCTGGCTCAGCTTGATCTAATACTTCGTCTAATAAGCGATGCAATTTTGTTCGTCCAACGTCATCTTCAAGTGTTTGTGGTGTTCGGCGAGCTGCTTGAGTTGATAGCAGTTGATCATGTTTATTCATTTGATTAACTGATCGAGTAGAATCATTGATAAGATCAGATTCAAAAACTGTATTATTGTATTGATAAGATCGAGAACGATTTGTTGCAGCTGAAGAGAAATGCGTTTAGATTATCGGAAGACAAATAAATAGAGAAGCCTGTTCTGTTTTCAAAGCAAGAGTTATGTTTACTCGCGTGATAGAATTTCAAATACGAACTCGTTTATACTAATTCCCTGATACTTACGAGATGTTGCTTGTCTCAATGTAGATGAATGTTGAAACCTATCAATATCATTTAATGGATTTGCATAATGTTGCTAAAAGAAAAGACAATATTTATTTGATGTTCATTCTTCTGTATGTTTTGCAAGAGAATTTTCAGTTACTTCAAACTTTTCTTGTAGATGAATTTTATTTCGCCAACGTTCAACATCATTCTGACGACGTATTTCTTGCATTGGTATGATAACTGATGATGGATATTGAGGAATATTATGGGACGTTTTTTGTAATTCGATCGGTGGTAACCGTTTCAATGTTGCAGTATTACCAAGTAAAACATCATTGTGAGATAATACACGTGGATTATTAAGAGATGGAGCTTGTTCGTTTCTCGACTCGTTTGAAGTTATTCGATAATTCTATTCAATAGAAGACGACATCAAGTAGATGATTATTTTTTCTCTATTAACTTACCGATGCTCGAGCTGATGGTTGTGGTTCGTTATAAAAGGCCTAGAAAATATTTAAAACAATATATTTTCACGCATAAACTTTCAGATTAGTAAAATGAATATACTTCAGCAGTGTTTTCATATTGTCTTTCTTTTCGACATTTAAAATAAATCAATACAGCTAAACCAATGAGTAGTAAAACAAAAGCTATAGGTCCCAGAACTGCTCCAATAATCCATAGTTTATTATCAGTAGTTAACGTCGATATTGTAGTTGTAGCACTTGAAAAACTCGGGCTTTGAATTAAATTACCATCAATTTGAAAACCAAACAGAGCAACTGCTTCACCTGGTGGGAGAGCAAGTACCGCTGATTGAACTGTTGCGGCTGGCAATGGTTGATTATTTGAGTCAGTCACAATGTAATTTACTTTATATAATTTTGGATTCGCAGTAGAATCGGAAACCTTAATCAATAGAGAGAATGTATTGCGTTGAAGAACTCAATCAAGAATACTCTGTGTTTATTACCAAAGTTATGGGCAGAATTAAATTAACATTGTAATTGGACGGTGTCGCACGCTTGCGTCGGGATGATGACGCACAACCTGTGCCGGATGAATTACTTGCACATTGCAAGGCAAAACTTGTAGCGTTGAGTAAGCCTTGCCGAACATTATTCTGATCAATACTATTATTTGGATCAAAACTTTGTGTTCTGAAAATTTTGAAGACTAAAATGAAACATAAGCATGATTTGAGCAGTGTCTGAAAAGATAATCAGTAATAATACTAGTGAATATTAAATTTGTAGCTGTAGGCGTTGTTGTGACAGCACTAGTCGTAGATCCTGTGGTATTCGTATTATTTGGCGATCCTGTGGTATTAGTAGTTGTTTGCATAACTGTTGCTGTTATGATTGATGTATAGCTATTACTATTACTTAACATTGTAGTTGCCTGAGTTGTAGTTAAAGTAGTAGACGTCGATAGATTGGCCACGACGGTAATATTTCCTATAGGACTAGCAGTTGGTGTAATGCTGGAAAGGCTCATTGTTGTTATATTATTTGTTGACATTGTTGCCGATGCTGTCGAAACCGTAAGTGGACTGATAGATGATTGAGTTGAAATTGCTATTTGTTCACTTGTTTCTGAACCTTAGGAAAATATTATTAAATATATATATATAAACGTTGAAAGGAAAATGAAACAAAATATTCGAGCAAGTCATATTGAAACAGCACAGAAAATAGCATTCACTTTTTCTTTATAAGTACCTGTATATGACGGCGATGAGAAACTTGTGAACGCCGTTTGTGCTACTATGTTTGTAGGACTACTTAAATTTGATACGCCGCTCGATGAACTACTTCCTGTGGTACTTGTTTGTATTGAACCTACAAGCAATGTCTTATCCAGTTTATATATCTATATATATATATATGAACTAGAAAATCGCACGCCCTACCAGTAATTGTTGATGAACCTTGGGTTACAGCTGTAAGTATCATTGTAGTTCCACTTGCTGCGCTAGCTGCCGCCGAAGAACTGCTCGTAAATGTCGTTTGTGGTTCTGTTGATAGCGTGGTTGAGCTCATCTCAGAAATCATACCCGTGGCGATAGATGATTGCGATGAGACACTATTTGCTGCACTGGTAGACGTAAACGGGATCGAACTCGAAAAGATCGGAGCATTTGATATCGATTGAGATGAAGGCATTGATTGTTCCGTAGTACTGGAGATAGACGATGTGAAACTGCCTAAGCTGCCAGTATTCAACATTTGACTAGTACTGCCTGAAAATAATGTCATAATGGCCTTTAGAATACTTTTGACACATGGGTTCATAGAAACGAGGCTTTCATATTCAAGATTCTTTCTTATAGTAACTCTACAAGTTTTACTAAAGCGTAGCCCCTCGAACAAGTCTTTATTTGGCTAAATATGTCTGATTAAACTTTCGTAATTACATATCATTGAAGTACTTCTTCATACATCTATTTTGTATCCTCTTCAGTAACTTGAACATAGAATTGCATCACTAAGCAATGAAGAGCATATTTGAATTTGTACTCTGTTCTTTTAATATATCTCTTTCTAAAGATGACTTACTTAGTGATGTAACAGATACTGTTGATTCCACAGTACCAGTAACATATGAAGTGATAGGTATCGTTTGTCCAGTTTCTGCTCCTTGTGATACTGACGAACCAGAGCTAGTCAATGGTGAACTTCCTGTCTGTGTGAATGTTTCACTTGTCAATATACCAGACGATGTACGTTCAAACGTAGCAGTATTCATTGTCGCACCCGTAGTCACTTCGGTTTGAACTGGAAAGGATGTAACGGAACTAGCTACTGATGACATTCCTGTCAATGAGGGTAATGTACTCAACGATGTAGCAATTATAGTCGATTCTCCAGTCCCGGTATTTGTTGCTGTACTAACAGTTGTTTTGCCTGTTTCTGCTGGAAACGAGATGAGCGTACCAACACTAGTGATCTGTGAAACTTCTGTATATGATGATGATGATACACTGGACAATAATGTAGCAGTTGCTGTTAATTCTGCAGTACCACTATTCATCATAGTACTAAGAGGTGCTTGTTCTGTTTCTGTTTGTGAAGCAACCGATGAGCCAGTACTAATTGATTGAGAAACCTGTGTTTGCGAGGACGATTGAGTTTGCAATGTACCGGGTACGGTTGACTCTGCCGTAACACTCTCCATCGTGATACCAAGATTTGTTGGCGTTGTTTCAGTTTTTAGCGTGGTAGATGCACCTTGAGTTACTGCTTCTGCAGTTCCCAATGATGAGAATGTTGGATTCGATAATGTAAAATGTGTAGTTGATTCAACAGTAGCGGTATTGGTTGTTGTACTAGGACTTATTGTTGTTGTTTGTGACGTAATAGATGTAGCGAAGTTAGTTATCTGTGAATTTTCTGCTTGTGAAAATGACTGGCTTGATGATGTACTGACTGCAATTGACTCAAGGCTTGCAGTATTTGTCGAAATCATAAAACTTGTTTGGCCTATTTGTGAAAAGGCGGCTGTACCAGTGCTAGTAGTTTGTGGAGTTTCTGTCGATGAAGATGATTGACCTGTCTGTGTAATAGCTGACGTTGGCTCGATAGTACCCGTATTCATTGACGTGCTAAGACTCGATTCTACTCCTGGTGACTGCGATGAGAGGAATGAAAAACTGTTAGTTTCCGGTGAAGTTCTCACAATTGGGCTTGACGAAGTAATAGGCGGTAGGGTGATTGTATAAGTGCTGGTTGCTTGAGAAGTTCCTGTTTGTAATGATGACTGACTTGATAATGGAATAAATGGAGTGGACTCAAAAGTAGCGATATCTATTATTGTGCTGGTACTTGTGTGTGTTGGTACAGAGGAATATGCATTCGTGTTAGTCAATTGAGAATATCCAGTTTCTGATGACAGCTGACTTGAAGCCAAGCCAGATAAAGTAGATTGAATAGTAGTGTTATTTAATGTGGTACCGAGATTTGTTTGAGAAGTTTCTGTTTGGGATGGGAGCGAAGTTCCAGAGCTAATCATTTGAGATATTGGGCTTTGTGAAAATAGCAAACTTGTATATATCATCGAGGAAGTGGATTCAGCGATAATTGAATTCATTGCAGTACCGCCAACTGTGGTACTCGCACCTGTATACGACGATGTAGATGGTACATTAGAAGTGACCGTTGCCAATGGATTTGTTGATATGGATGGTGTATTTGTTTCAGTCAAAAGAGTGTACGACGTAGATGTATCAGTTTTTAAGGATGCACTAGTGATTAGTTCATTTGTATTCATGCCCATTGTCGTTTGTAAGGCATTTGTTGTCCCTTGTGTTATGCTGTTGTCTGTGAAAGACGAAGTTGTGATCGATGACAGTGACGCTGAAGCTGTAGCTGGTATATGACTCGATGCTGACATGCTACTACTTGATTCTTGAGTAGTATCAGTGCCAGAGGATGATACACTTGTGAATGTTCCAATCGACGTTACTTGTACGTTGGTGTTATCTGAATTGCCACTTGTGGTTGTAAGTATTGAGGATGTCATTTCATTAGATTGCCTATATGATGTACCATCTGATAATGTTGTCGTCGGATTCATTAATGACACAGAAGATGCACTTGTTAACATGACTGTTGAGGCAGTACCCATTTGTGAAGATGACGTGGCCGAATTAATTGTTGATGTTGATAAGGTATCTATGTATAATGGTGACTGAGTTGCCGAAACTGTAAGGCTTTTTGTGGTGCTAGTTACTTGACTTGATTCAGTAGGGTTCTGTACAGGTGCAGTAGTTATGGATGTGGCTGGAAATATTACTGTGCTCAGTTGAGTTGATGCATTGTCTGATACACTTGGACTTGTTATCGAATTGTTGATATCTTGTCCAGTATTTGCTATACTGCTTACGCTAGGAAGATTTGATGAACCGATTTGAATAGTATCCGGTGGATAAGTGATGAGAACTGTGATTGTCGAAGATTTGTCCAGTATTGGTGTATTACTGCTTGTTAATGATGACGATGTAGTTGAAACAAAATTTGATGATTGCGATGATAACTGAGACGGATTAGATGAGTCTTTGTTGCTTACAGTCGAAGAAATTATTTCCGTTTGAGGTATGTTTAATGAAGTTCCTGATGAGCTTGAAATCAATTCTGTCTGCACGGATGATGATGACAATATATTTAGGGAGTTTGTATTAGATGTAGTATATGAAGAGTCCGACGTGCTTGCAGTCGGATAATTCGATAAACTGCTACTGGCAATATTCGTTGCCGAACTAGCGAGGTCGATCGAAGATGGCATTGTTGACGTAGGTACAGATGATAATTCGGATGTAGTTGAATTTGACTCCACAAATTGTATTGATGCTTCTGCTTTCGGCAAAGGATTGTTGGCTAGATATATCAAAAGACAAGTCAATTTTGAATAATCTAAGGCGATTTCATATCGATAAAACAAGATGTTAATCCTGTTTTATTGTAAATACAGTGCAATAAAATACTGGTGCTAATAGCAGAGGATTAGTCAGGTAAAATAAAGTTCAGCTTGATACATAACGCATGATGAGAAAGTAAGAGCACTAAGAATCAAGTCGTAATTCTCTTCTATAGAAAAATATTGAGAAGTCTAAATTTTTTATCCTCTTGGTAGTTGTATATAATTGCTTTGGTAACGTGATTCATCAAAGAAACGAGACAACACCGACGAAAATCAACTTTCTAAGAAAATATATAATTTTTGTGAGATTCACAATTACAATGAAAATCTTTTATCCTCCACGAAAATGACGCAAGATGGCTAAAATTATACTTCAGAATAGGAAATCTTCTACTCCTTCAACTATTATACGTGTCATATTCATGATAGATTCTCAAACGATAGGAAAAAAGAATGAGAACCTGAAATCGAATCAGCTTATAATTTTTATAGATTCATTTAAAAGAATTTAGTTAATCTACAGTTAATGATATGATAAAGCAATGACCTAGACAATGTTTCTGACGGATTCATATGCCAATTATCTATTTACTTCAAGAATGTTCATCATTGTGGTCGTTCTATTTTGTTTAAAAATGTGTACGAAACTTGAATCGCACACTAGTCAGAACAGGAGAACTTCTCCTATCATTTGACCAAAAATTATTCTCCTTGATCTAGAATTGACTTATCAAACAGATGTAAGAATTGATATTTTTTATAATCTTGTTCGAAAAAACAAATGCTGACTTTTGTGAGGCTGCCTCTATTTTTAGAGTGTTGTTTCAATAAACAGAACGCTCCAATAACAAGTTAATTGCGACGCTGAAGAAGAAGAAAACAAATGTTATTTCATAAACATGAAAAAAAGCATTATTCACAACACTGCTTGACTGAAAAGTAGCAGTTCGCATTGATCTTTGATTAAGTTATTAATAGGAAAAAATTCTTTATTTATATGAAAATAGAATATGTTACTATTTGATTATTGTATCAGTTAGTACAGCCAATATTCATTGACATACATATGTCTCTATTAATGTAAAGAAGAGACAACACACGAAAAAGAAACTAATAAATTCTATAAGTATTGCATAGAATGAAAATAAAAACACATCACGCAATTATAAGCCAATAAGCAAAGAATAAGTTTCAAATTCTCTTACCATCTCTTTTCACTAAATAAATAAATCAGAATGAATAAATTTCTGTAAAACTATTAATCATATGTAAATATATATATATATATCAAAAGAAACGTTTCAACTATTCAATCATAAATCACGTTCAAACAATACATATATATGAATATACCTAGGATATGTGATTGAGATAAATCTTCAGCTAAAAGAGATTTTAAATAAAGAGCAATAATCATTAAAGACAAATATGTCACGATCGATTATTTAATTATACTAACGATAATTTTTAATATTATAAACACTAAGCACATTGGAACCACCACAGCAGTCCATTGTCGTATCATTCGAACTTCTATTACATGTAGCATTGCATAAAATCGAATCCACAGGTAGCCGATTCAAACTATTTCCACAATGGCATTGTGTGCTATGAAAAAGAAATTCTTTTATCGTACTATCATTTTCTTTTGTTTTCAGATCAGTTGAATCGAATGAAATTCAGAAGACCTATATTAAAATAGCAGATTTTACCCATTCATTAAGCCGGCATAATTATAGTTCGGGACACAGTATGAAATGCATTTTTCAATCGAATTCACACCAGCCAACACCATATCAAGATTTGTATAATCGAAACAACCTTCATACCCATCCAGAGTATTCAAACACGTCGGATCTTAATAATATACGAAATTATATTTTTCTATGTAACCGATAGAACTTGAGAAAAAAAGCGTAAAAACTACCTGTTGATGATAAATCAATCGATTTAATAACATCATAAACACTATTTAGACCATCACCCCCACACCTTTCCAATGTTATACATAGATAATGACATTGCTTATTAGATACTTGACCATATTTCCCATACTGTTGTCCACAACGGCATTGGCTACCGTTTTGTATAGCTGCATACTGATAGTTATGTTTTTTACAAGCCGAAATACATTGCAAAGAAGTTAAGTTTTCATAATCACCAACGGAAAATTCTAGATCATGATTATCAGTGTGATCAATAAAACAACCCAAATATTGATTGAAACCTTACACGTAAAAGAAAAAAACAATTTCTTCCCTTTGATTTTAAATATTTAATTTCGAATTCTTCTTACCATTAATTATGACTACTTGAACAATTAAGTAATAGAGCAAAAATAGCGCTCGCATTGCAACTGTCGATCATACCAATGGATAAAAATATGATTTCTCCATCTGAAATATCAATGAAAAAGAAAGAATTTCTTTTTGTATTTACATCGCTAGTAAAAATAACATTTCTGTGAATAATCGCTCCATTATAATGATATACAAAGGTGTATATTTCGCATCGATAACATGAATTTAATGTAACTTATATCGCTTTCTTTCGTTTCGCAGTCATTTCGTCTGTCTGTCTGTCTCTCTCTCTCTCTCTCTCTCTTTCTGTCTTAAATGGTTAACGTGAGAGAAAAGAAAACTGTCGTAAAAGGAACTCATGCTTTCATTAACTAAAAAAAACAATCTCTTACTTCTGAAATGACAAAAAAAACAAGAGATTTTGTTCTTAATTTTAAATAACAAACTACATCAGCATTTTTATCAAGATTTTAAATTCTCTTTCTGATAAATTCAAGAGAAAGAAACTTCATTCATCAATTAGCAGCCTGTTTGAGTCGTCTTTTCCTTGAATGTCTGTGTTACAGCTAGCTCTCATGTTGAACATGTTGCTAAGTAAATATTTGACAAAAAATAGACTAATATTAAAATCAGTATACGAAAAACATGTTCCATTAAAATAAAGATAACACATATTATCTACATACATACACAACAGAGCAGATTGATTAACATGACTAATAAAAATGACGTAAACCTTCGATCACATTATGATCCAGCTGTTATATATAGCATTGTGCATTAAATAATAGAGGTTTTTTTCGTGTCAATAATATTCCTCAATTTCATTGAAGCTTTTCAACATTTTTTGAGTCCAAATATTTTCAAAGAATGAGCCGCACTTGTGTATATATAAAATAGACATCTACTGTTTGCGGCTTTTTTCAATCTATTGTACCTATTTCGCTTGAAAAGTGTCCTAAAGCATTCTTTCACTATTCGTCTGAATAAAAAAAACATTGAATAAAAACGTAACTGTCCACATACATACTCATAAAGGAAAATGATCGACATCATATGTATTGCGAAAAATTTGTTTGAGTTTAGTCACTCGGAAAGCGGTGAGATCAAAAAGATGTATGTAATTTGTGTGTGGAAAGTAAACGAATATTAGAGATTATTTGCCAACTTACTCATATTCAAAAATTGTATGAAAATAAAAGATGAAAAAGAATCATACAAAATCAATGAAAATTATATTTCGAAATAGGACCTTAACATTTCAATTATATCTTTTCATATTTTTGCCTATTTATACATATATACATGTTCACCAAATCGAGATCTAGCAGAATTCACTGTATTATAATGAATATATATATATATATATATAATAGAGAACGAAGCGGATGCTGTTACAAAGTAAGATGATACAGTTACCGATGTCGTCCATAGCCGCACGCTTTATCCATCTAATATACTCGTATGTGTCACATTTATGACGAAAGGAATACTGCGAGAAGGCCAACGAATCATTTTCGATATAAATACGTGCTTGAATGAAAATGATTAAAGTCTCGATTTTTTTATTAATAAAATAAACATCATTCTTTATTGTTATTTATTAGCGATAAGAATATTTGATGTTATTTTCATTCTTCAGTATTAGAGGGAGTCTTAGTGATTTTAAGTCAAAGTACACATATATATCTGTCTATATTTTTCTTTGTTTTGCTATTTCTTTTCACTTCAATAAAAACAAAGTAAAGCAAAAGAAGTACTGTCATGAAAGAAGCCATACAAAGTGTTACCGCAACATACGCTACAATAATAACAGGTATAAATTTACTCATACAGTAAAAAAAAGGAACGCGAAAATACAATTTACGTATTTTATTATTTTGTGGTTTATACAACCATTTTTCAACTTGATAAATTGAAAATTAATATCAATCACAAATCTAGTCTCTCACAAAATGATGATGTTTTTTAGCATCTGCAAATGATTTCATACCTGCTTGTTTTTTATCTAAATCTTTATTCATCCGATGAAAGGACAATATTGAAAATAAAGCACGAGCAATGTGCATACGTTACAAGAAGAGAATGATTGTAGAGAAAAAAAGAATTCAAGTAGATTGCATGAAGTATAAAAAATTACTCAAAACAACCAGAATGAAGAGAAAGACATCTGCTAGCCAGTCAGGAAAATTCTCTTATTTATCAATATTTTTTGCATTAGAAAAAGACCTATTTACTTCTTGTTGTTTTTCATTCAATAGTTCATGATTTTTCGCCTTTTATGTAAGCCTTGTAAATAGAATAATTGTTACCAATTTTTTTTCTGGAGAACACGAAATATCCAATCTCTCACAGTCAACTACTAAGAGATTAAGTAAAAAACAACAATTATGCATTATTATTTAATTTTATGCTTCATAAGAGCATTCTTTAATATGAGTCATGCCTTGTTCTAGAAAGAAATAAACGTCAGCCAGTCACTACCATTTTGTGTTCAGTCTGTTACCATGCATTTTCTTACCTGTATGCTTCCTGTAACTACAACCAACCGTGTGTTTCTTGTCGATTCGAGCGTCCTCTAACGAATCAGTAATTTTGACAAGATAAACAAAAAAAATATATTTATATACCTGCTGGGTTTTTTCAAGATCACGCGATATATACTTGGTAGATAATTATCGATTAACATCCTCAAACAACAACGATGAAAGAAAAAACAGTCGTACAACGCGCTAGTACTGCTGTCCAAAAGGAAGTTTCATCATACAATGAATTATTTCAGGATTCAACATCTGTTGATAAACGAAAAGATGAATACAAAACACTAGTAACCAACTATTACAGTTTATCAACAGATTTTTATGAATACGGTTGGGGTCAAAGTTTTCACTTTGCTAATCGATTCCGTGGCGAGACATTAGCTGAGTCAATACAACGACATGAATCGTATTTAGCATTAAAAATGCAACTGAAACCAGGCGATAAAGTACTTGATATTGGTTGTGGAGTTGGGGGACCATTGAGGCGTATTGCAAACTTGAGTGGTGCTCATGTTACTGGCGTGACCATAAGTCAATATCAAGTTCAACGGGCTAAGTCTATTGGTAAAAATAGTTTTGACCTTCAGAATTTCTTTTAAAAGTGTAACTTTTGAACAAATCTCAAGTCGTATTATTGTAGGTGTACCAGCTAATTGTCAATTTGTTCAAGGTGATTTTATGGAATTACCATTTGAAGACAATACGTTTGATCATGTTTATGTGATCGAAGCAGCATGTCATGCACCAGAAAAGGTATATTACGATGAATTTGATTTAGAAACAAAAACAAAACATCATGTCTCTATCATCATTTAGGCAAAATGTTTTGCAGAAGTTTTTCGTGTTCTTAAGCCAGGCGGCTCATTTGTTGGTTATGATTGGTGTTTAACTGATAAATATGATGATAATAATCCTATACACAAGGAAACAAAACGTTTCATTGAAGAAGGTGATGGATTGCCTGAACTAAAATCAACTCATCAATTAGTTGCTGATCTTAAGTCAGTTAGTTTTAATGTTGAAGAAAGTCTTATAATACCCGAAGGTGACATTCCATGGTATCAACCGTTGAAAGGTGGTGATTCCTATTTTTCATTGGCTAATTTTCGCACGTCAACTTTTGGTCGATGGCTAACACACAATATGGTTTGGTTGATGGAAAAAACTTGGATAGCTGCACAAGGAAGCGTAGGAACTCTTGAAATACTTGAAAAAGCAGCCGTTGGCCTAGTGCGTGGTGGTGAAAGTGATATATTCACGCCGTATTTCTTTTTTGTAGCACGTAAATCTTAACTATTTAAACAACAAAAGAATAAAACGAAGCAGTGATTTTTTAGAGAAAAATAACATTGCTTATTTATTTATTTATTTATTTATTCATTTTCTGTTTCTATGCATATGAACATTAAGTAATATAAATGTTCACACTTGATTCAATTTATGCGAATGAAATAAATTATTGAGAAGCTATCTTTGAAGCGTAAGACGAACGTCGAAGTGCGATTGTTTGTGATTGACGTTGTACAAGTGTGCATAGATCACGAATTTCATAGAGTGTATCTGTTAATGAGTCAGCAAATTCTTGAGAATTCGTTGTTGAACAACTAGCGAATGATGATATACAAAAAAGAATACTATCTGAACGAACATTGTATGAACAACCATAACCATCGGGTACAACGGCACCATAACAAATGAATGAATCATTGATATTCGTTGTTACTTGACTTGTTGATAAGTTAAAATGATTACTTAATTCATAACCGGGATCGAGAAATAGATCTGGAGTTGGAAGATTATTGTCACGTGCTATTTGTTTGAGAGCAAGCACTCGAAGGAAAAAAGAAAAAGAAGGTTATTTAGGAAAATGACGGCTTCATTTAAAATTAACTTACTATGACAATCCATTCCGTTACCGAGAATATTCTAAGAAAAAAAAACATTTACTTTATATAAGACAATGAAAAAAAAACCTAATAACGCTCTTATTAAATATGAATGAGACCTTGTTATTCAAATTTTATTTGACGGTGGGGGGGGGGGGGGGGGGGCGTTTCAGGTGCGTGACAGATCTATTCTGCGTATGAATATGTTTTCATATTACGACAGTCGACTTAAAAAGACAGATACAATCATCAACATAATAATATGCGTCCAATAATATTTCCTTTTACTTTCTAAAGTAATGCATATTATATATGATTACATACGTACGCATGTTTGATGACATTTTCTTGTTAGTTCAATATATCTATTCTCTTTTTTTCTTATTTCAATACAAATCTAATCATTTTGATAGTATGAACAATTATTTTGACGCAATTAAACCTAGAATATTCTAGGTGTACAATTATTGAGGGATGTTTCGAGCAAAATTGTTTATTCAATCCTTGACAGGTGAAGGAGAAAAACGTTTTTTAACACTTATACTGTAAATCTCATGGTGTGTTTTTTTTCATGATTACAATGCATAGAAAATATATACAGGTTAAGTAAATCTAGCGATTTTTCAACTAGATTGATGTGTGTTGAAAGTTTTGATTGATGAATAGAACAAAACTTTTAAATTTATCACATCGTCAATATGGAGGTTAATGAGAATGACGGATCTTTTAACAAACTTCGAAGCATCTTAATTATAAAGATAAGGTACTAGTTTTGAATAATACACTTAATCACATAAGATCTATTTCGTCTATTATTAGAAGAAAATTAGCTTCTTATCAGATAAAATTTGGCGTCTTTTATTTTTTAATTTAAAAGTAATTTCTTCTTTAGAAGCTACCTCTTTTTACACACAATTTATATCATGTTTATTACTTGCTCGACGAAACGTGCATAGATCTATGTTAATCATGTTCATATTGATAGTTAAAAGTAAAAATATTGATAATAAAAAAAAAGCGTAAAACACTCGTGTAGCATTAAAATGAAAAGTAAAGATTGATATGAAATCAAATAGAAGGATAGCTTTTAAACACAATAGCCAAAAGATTTTGTTTGACGCACGTTTTAGAGATGATAATATTTTTATGTTACTCAGAATGTATAAATTACTACTAGGATAAATGAAAAATGGGCACAAGTTCTATGATAGGTAAAATGTGCATTACGAAGGAATTACTTTAATCTCCTATAAGATTCACGTATCTCTTTACTTTTCATATCTACTTACATGTTGAAGAATGCTAATATTTACACTTAAAGTAAAACTATTTGACACCATTGCATATGATGAATTCTTTTAAAAGAAAAGAACTCGCCTGATAATTTGTTTTGATTTAAAGTCGTCGTTAAAATTTGAAAAGATACTGAATAATCCCTGATTTCATATTTAAGAAGATTCCATTTCCATGTCTACTACTACTATTATTATTATTATTATTATGTTGCTTGTTGTTATTTTTCATGACAAAATAGAATCATCGTATTTGTATTTAAAAAATCCTTGGGTTAGAACATGGAACTCTAATGATTACAATCTATATCGGTTTTGTATTCTTCTCATATTTACTTGAATCATGAGATCAGTTTGTGCTTGCATGGCTTGTCGAAATAAACGTAATTTTTCAACAGCTGACATATTATCACTTTCATCAGCCATGGCTCGTGCCCATTCAAGTGCTTCAGGTGTATTAGCACGAATATTATCAACACGACCAAAATGAAATCGTCGTGTCGATGCACTTTCATATGTTGACACAAGTTTATTATACAATCTAAATGAAAAAGTCATATGATTGTTTTGATTATTTCTACAGATCTTTTATTTCGATGATTTATATTTCAAATACAAACTTATAATAAGTAAATTGAAGACACATTTGAACAAATGCATCGGGACTCATATTATGTTCTTTCGGGAAATCTTTTCCATAATCCATAAATTTCAGAATATATAAATCAAAATCATTGATTGAACTAAATGAATAATGAAAATTTTCTTATTCCTAATCTTCTTTCTTCATATGATCTTATGTAATTATTACTTTTGTAGTAATTCTTTTGACAGAGATAGATGTTGTCTTAAATAATTATTTAAATTCCATTTTAATCGATGTGGGATTGGAAGTTCACATATTGATTTCGAACGATGAAATCTGTCACGGCTTTTCTCATCCCTAGGTTTTTAAATTTTAATAAATAGAGATAGAACTTCGAAATCAGCGTATCCTATTGAACTTGCATGTATTTAAAAAGATGTTCAATCAATTGAATAACAGCAATGGCTTCAGCCGGTGAATGCTCATAATTTAAACCAAGTATACCATCAGTACCAATGATAAATTGCATCGTTTTATCATACCAACGGTTTGCTGCATTGAGAATAGTTTTTCCTCCATGCAATATTTGCTCACCTAATGACACAAAGTCACGTTTTATTCGTTTATTAAAATTGACAAAATCATCATCTTCATCTAAATCAATTGAATCTGCTTGATCCAAACATACAAGAAAGATACACCGTTCAATAAGATCAAGTGAATCTCGATTTAGTGCATCTGTAGAAAAAAAAAAACAAGGACAATTAAATTCAATATTAATGCAAAAGACAATAAAATAATTATGTATTCGAACAAGAAAGATATGTCATACAATAGATCATTTTCATAAAATCTAAATGAGTTATACATAGGCCCTAATCGAATGATACAGAATGATATTCAAAAAACGATTAGTTCATGTCCTTAGTTTATGCACCTGGAATATGAATATCAAAACTGTTAATTTTGAGCAATAATAATTATTAATAATAATGCTTGCCTATGAATATTCTATATCTTCTCGCAATCTCTTTTGTAGGATAAATAAATTTCCATTGAAAGAGAATCATTCTGATGGCTCATATTCAAAGAGACAGCTTCGATTTTCTTATTTAAATATAAAAACAAAAAGAAATAGAACGGAAAATTTCGTAATAGACTAGTTTTGTGAACTACATATGTCCATGTAAAATAAAATGATAAAAATTCAAAGATTAGTTTTTGTGTTCCTCTGCCATCCAATAAAAACATTACAGTGCTTATCTAGTAATATGATTGCTGCAAGAAACTAGAGAGAAAAATTAGGTTTTTTGAATATTCATCGTTTATTTTTCGTTCTTTTCTATTCACTTAATTAGTTTTGATACTACAGTTATTTAGTACTCACAAGACTTTTCTTGTTAAATTTAAAAAGATCTTTATCGTTTTTCTTCCTATTTAGATTTATCTGTTGTTAACATGATTATCCCCTATCATCTCTGATCGAAGTTGTTTTCTTGCTCAACATGTTGAATTACTATATTTAGTTAGTCAATCGATTCGTAAATCAATCCTATTGTGTTCTTTTCCAGACATAATTTCCACTTTGCTTTTTACCTTTCATTAATTCTGTTCGTACATTGGCCCAGGTACGTCTTGGTAGTGATGTATAAATACCAACTTCATCAGTAGCCCATGGATCATCATCCGCTATTTGAATGATACGTCTTAATAATGTATAAATATCATCTTCATCCAATCGTGTAAAGTTAATGACAACATTTAAAATAAAAAATTGATTTCGATATGCCACAATCACATGTTCACCCTGATGATAAGCTACTTGATTGTTACGTATTTGTATAAGACGATCACTATTTATATCGGGCATGCGATAACATGAAAACAAACGATAATATTGTTCCATACAAAATGGTTGACCTTTCTCACGACTTGTTGCTCGATCGACAGGCAATGCTCGACTATGGAATTGAAAAGTATGTGTAGCAACAGAATGATTCTGAAATTTCAATTTTACTTACGCATCAATTAATACTTTATAATCTAGTATACCCGATATTAATTTAGCTATAAATCTATAGAAAACGAAACGAAACGATTTCTTTTTCTCGTTTTCAACATCTAAAGTTAATTGCTTTACTTTAAATAGTCGTCGATGTCTGTGAAATGTTGCTGAGGTAGCACAAATGCTGGATTTGAATTAATTGGTAATGGAAGAGGATTCGCAAGATACATATCTTCTAACCACCAATCTACAGCCTTAACACAAAGTAAGATAGATTTTATTGTTTCTACGATAGCTCCTTCTATTCTCAATAATATAACATACATAATTCTCAGATTTAGCTGCATGTTCAATAAGCATATCTTGTAGACGTTGTCCAATATTACTGTGAGGAGAACGAAATTGATCTACCAACAGTTTTGTTCGATCGAATTCATCTCGTGATTGTATTGGTTCCAAACAACGGAGATATTTAGTTAACGTGGCATCTAAATTTGGCACCGGTAGATGAGGTAAATCTTTCTATAATATACTAGGATAGTATTACCATACATTTCTTTCTATTGTCTTTCAATATCTACAGCTCACCTCAATGTCCCATTTCAGACAATCTTTATCTTCAGTTTGTTGTCGTTTAATACGTCCGATGTATTTTTCTAATGTCGGTAATTGAGATGACAGATTTTCAACCATCACCTATTCTCTTTTCTTTATTTTTCTTTTTATCTAAAAAAAAGGATATGTTTATAAATGATAGACAATAACGACATTGAACTACAAATAATTTATTTTAAATGACAAAATTCGCATAAAAGAAAATAAAATAAAATAAAATACATACATCAATACAAACATACACAAACAGGCACAATTTTCTTTGTACACAATTTCATTTGATATGTATTGTGATATATTGGTTTATTTGTTACAGATCATCACACAGACTACGTGAGTGATAATATGTATTGTAGAAGGAATGAATAAAACAATGAAGGCAAACTCTCATTCACATCGAAGGACAAACGACAAATTTCGGAATAGAAAAACGAACAAGAAGAAAAACTGAAAGAGAGAATTTCCCTAAAATAAATACAGACATACATCACCGGCCCCCCCCCCCCACAGTATTTTTTTTCCATTTAAAAATCATCATATTCAACAGTATTTCTTGATTTCGATTGAAAACGTACTGCACCTTGTTGACCGATCATATTCAATTGTGGATATTGATCTTCTTTTGTCATAACCATCGTTGGTGTTGTTGATATCGGCCAAGCATTTACTGATGAATCATATACATTTGTTGTACTGTAACTATTGTTAGCAACTGATCTTAAATAATTGTCATCATCAGGTTCATTATGTAACGGTTGATGTGCAAATGATGTTAATTCATCATTTTCCATTGGTTTATATGTATAAAAATTTCTTAAAATATACAATGCCGGTGCATAAGCAATATTACTAATAAATATAAGTATATTTAATGTAAGAAAATTTGTTGCATAAACAATTGAACCGGCTAATATTGGGCCCATTGCATAGGCAAGTGAATACGATATATCAGCAATAGCATAGACCGATCTACAAGTAAAACAACGATACGCATATGTAAAAATATTTCGTCTTCTGGACATACGGTGGAAAAGAAAAAGAAGTTTACTGTTCAAAAAAACGTACCCATAAACTGATGTATGACGAATGTCAACAAGATATGCAAGCGTAGGTAATAAAGCTGTGTCTACCAAAGCATTTCCTTTAGAATAGAGAAATGTATTCATTGAAAAAAAAACATAGTACTAATTTCTCTGTAGAACATACCAAAACATATTCCACTAATAGGTATCATCAGTGTACCGAAATTTTTACAAAATGGTATAAAAACACACATAGTTCCTTGAAGAGCAAGGCCAATACAAGCGATTAGCCATTGATATTTAGGATGACGTTCATTAAGTTTAACGGTCAAAAAAACTCCACTGATATGAGGAATAAAACCTGGTAACCATATTAAACCCATTTGCCATTCGGTAGCATTCATTTGTTCACGCATCCATATTGATATTGTCGGTTCAAGAAAAGCCAAACCAACATTAGCCTATTTTAGTTTTAGTAGAATGCAATTAAAATAAAAACAATGGAATTGATTTGAATATTTTTCTTTTTCGACTCAGTCTTACCATAGCCAAAGCTCCGGCGCACACCGCAATGTATGGATCTATTAATAAGCGCCATATAGGTGTTCCTTTTGGCTTCTCTACATCGACATTATTTGAAAAATCAAACGCTTGACGAAGACGATTCGGACGCATTACAATAAACAATAGAATACCATCAAATAAAGCAATAAAAGCCAATGTTAAAAATGGAACACGTTTACCGAAAAACTCATAGAGTATACCTTCAAACGAGCAAAACAAAATCACTACTATTATTTCATATCTGAAGTGTTTTGATTATTGAAAACAAACCGCCGAACGGTGGAGCAACAAGAGATCCAAATGAAATAAAGGCTAATGCAATACCCAACTGTCTAGTACGACCACCTTCATCAGTATATCGATCAGCAATCATTGCTAAAGTAAAACATGCAATAGATTTTGTCTATTCAATTTTCTTAGGATGTTTCTTTGTTTTTGAAATCTACCTAAGCCAGATGTATCGGCAAAAGCTGAACCAACACCTTGTAAACTTCTAGCTAGAAACAAAACACCATACGAACGGCCAAATGCAAATGTCGTTGTTGATAAAAAAATGACACCAAGACCTATACACATTGGAATATCATAACCAATACGATCGATTAATGCACCACTAAATGGATTAACTAATAGTTGAATCATGGCTTTTGAACCAAATAATGTTCCAACAGCAACATCTTCAGAATTATCATCATCGTCATTATTATTCACTTTTGAAACTTTGCCATTTATTGATGTCGTTGTTGACACATTACTCTTACTTGATGTCCATGCTCCTATACTTTGCAAATAATCAGGAATAATCGGGACCTAAACACACAACATTACCATATAAAAATCGAAATCATTCATATCTATAATAGTAAGTAGTCCATTTCAAATACTTACAATAACCATATAAAGCATATTATCAAGTAATAAAGCAACACATACAATGACCATAATAATTCGCCGTTGCCTTTTTGGAACATTAATAATATCTTGTAAAGTATCCCATCCATAGGATAACTGTTGCTTAATTATATTTAATATTTTATCCATGATAAATATGTATGTCGATACAGATATAGATATGTTGCTTTAATTTAATATACAAAAATAATTACTCTCGTCATTAAATCTAAGAATAGAGTGTATGTATCATGTCTTTTTTTTCATTTTTCAATTTATATTTAACAATATAAGAAAGAAAAAAGCAAAAAATGATGTAGGAAACAAAAAAGTTCAAGTATTCATCGAATGTTTGAAGTGTAATGAACATACGAAGTCTATTGAAATCATTAGATGTATATATATATATATTTATATATATATATATATGAAAAGAGATAAAAAAAATAAATTCAAGATAATCTATCGTGCGATCTAATTGCCAGGGTTTCATCATCATTTCTGTTTTTTTATCTTCGTCTTATATTGAATACGCTCCGGGGTTGAACCTCTCGCTTCTACATATATGCATCTCGGCAGTCTGACCACCTAATCCTATTATACGATGGGAATGCCGGCATGAGCACGAAACGACAACGATGATAACGGTACAATTGCCATAATTTAGTGAACGATGATGTTCCTATTCAATTGCCACGTCTATTCGGTTAGGATACGACGATGACGAGTGTTTCCTTCTATCTTCAATTTTATCTCGCTCAAACCATTACATGCATGAACACGTTCGTAAACAAGTGACGCATAGAGCCGAATTACATTCCTAGATTTGATCTGGCGTTCATAGTAAATCTCAACTGAATACGACGAATAAGAATACAAAAAAATAATAGCTAAAAAAGAAAGGGAGAGAGAGATTTTCGTCATTCGCTTAAATCCTGATTAGAAATGGTTGATCGTGCGATGATGACATTAATCGCTTTGCTGCATCGAGCAATGAAGAAAAAGGAGAAGACAACCAGAAAGAAAAGGATGACGAAGAAGAAAAAGAAGATACGAGACTCTGTGTAGATCGTGAAATGGGAAATGAAATTATTCGCTTGCTCTCTCTCCCTCTTGTCGACTGAGAAATGCACGAGATAGAGAAGACAAATCTAACTTTGCCTGAATGATTTGACGAAGCGTACCCACACAAATATACCATGCTAGATCGATTTGATTTCTTGATCTTTGTTATTCGAACAAATCGAATTTCATTATAACCTCATTCCCTCCCTCTCTCTCTCTCTCTCTCCTCCTTCTATGTCTATCTCTATCTGTCTTCTCGTCATTTGCACAATTTCTTTACAAAAACAACAAGCAGTTCTATTAGTACTGTCCTTGATTGAAAATGACAACAATTTTTTCATGAGTACCAACAATTTAGGATAGTCTAATGAGCTAATATTACTATTATTGAAGTGAACAAGGCCCTTGAGGCATGGTCTGTAAAACAACAAATCAGAACAGTAACAACTAGATTGATTTGAAAAGACGAAAGTCTACAATAATTTTCTTTTTAAATACTAGTCTTAGTATAAGTTTGTAATATTCATGGGGCGTGACAACAAATAATCACAGCACATGCGTATAATAGTGATGCTCATCCAGCTTCCGGGTTCATGCTGCTGCAGCAACTCTTGATCGATAATAGCTTGTAGCACGCTCTTCTATTCGACGATAAGGAAGAACATGCTCATCAAATTCAAACCGTGTTATTACACTCTTCTTATATGTGCGCTTTCTCTCTGTCCCTCTCTCTCTCTCTCTCTCACCCTCTCCTTTTCTGTGTTTCTTTCTTTTTAATAGAGGGGGGGGGAGGTCATTTGCAAAACAAGATAGCAAGTCTCAAAAAAGAAAAAGGAAAATGATGAAAAATTACTGATGAGATGCGACTGTAGTTCGACAAGAGTGTGAAGAAAGAAGAGTGACTGGCCGAGAGTTTGTCTTTGTTCGACGACAATGACGACGGCAAACATAGGTGCAAATGGTTAATTGATGATTTGTATAAATATATATACAAATGTGCGGCTGCCACTCTTTCTCTTTCTCGTTTCTTGCCCTGATTCATGAAGCAGAGTTTTTAATTGAATGTGCAAGATTTCCGCCATTGCCGATCTATAATGACGGGCAAGAATAATAATTCAAAACTCCGAACGGATACACACTTGGTAGTCAGAGAAAGAAAAATCATTCGAATAAATCGCCAAAAGTCGAGAAAGTGATTGTTGATTATCAATAAGAAAAACTGTCTATATATTCATCTATAAGAGATTTCTTTATATGAAGGTGAAAAAAAAATGAGAAAAACGAGACGAGAAAAATGAGCTGTTTTTCTAAAAGTTTTTTTTAGTATATATATATATATGTAAAATTGATTGTATGCTATGTCATCTTCAACCATGTTAATTGGAAGAGTAGAAGAAAAGTTATTTTTTGTTAATGTATGATAATCAAATAGAATCAAAACTTTTCTCTTACCTATCCCTGTTGGATGGCATGATATAAAGTCAAGACATGTATATATATAGATAGATAGATAGATAGATACAAAACTCAGGCAAATGTCTTTTTTATCATTCATTGACATAGTTAACTTCAAGATGAGGAAATAGCGACGAGAGGAAACGGAAAATCCTCACCAATTACAGTGTTCGAATCCATCTGATGATGATAATGATGATTGTACAGAGACTTTTAACGCCCAAATGAGCTATTCCATGTAGATTCACATCCTATAAATAATTTTGCCGGTGTGAAAAAACAAAGAAAGAAAATGTAACTTCGTATATCTATTTCTATTTTGTATAGAATTGTAAAATAGTTAAAATAATTCATGCAATTCATTATGGTTGATGCATTTGTCTATCTACATCTTTTTTTTATCTATTATGTTTAGTCGTGCGAGATTAAACTTTTTTCACATTCATATGATTTTGTCCTTTTTGATCGAAACACAATTGTATCACGAAACCATTCGTGTGTATTACCATCAGAATTCATCAACAGAAGCTTGCCGAAATAGATAATCTGAAAATAGATTTTCTTTGGTCCAATGAATCAAAATGCTGAACAAAAAAGAAAACCGTATCTCGCTAATAGTTTCTTTCTCTTGAATTTCTAGCACAAATGCTAATGTGAATAAATATTTTGGACTTTTTTTTTCTGACACTTGATTTAATTGAACCATTATCATTTGTTTTTGGTTTCTTAGAATGATTGTTTTTTTTATGTTGAGCCTGAGAAAAAGATAATAGTAAGGGAGTGGAAAGTGGAAGAGAGAGAGAGAGAGAAAGAGGGGGAAGAAAGAGAAAAATAAATGATAATAATAGTGACGTCAAATTCCAACACATATTGTTCGGAAAAAGGGGATATATTGAGAATTCATGGAAATTAAATTAAATCTTTATAAGCTACGAACAAGAAAACAAAAGTACGATTCATGAAGCAATCGTCATTGTACTATCGAGTTCGTATTTGATGATACGTGGATTTTGTTAAGTTATAATCTATTTCGTATGTTTTACATGAATCCTTTCATTGAAACGATGTTAACCGTAATTGATAAAACAAGAACTATTATACCGCAGACATTTGCTTTGTTACATAATATAAATATAACAAAGAGAAGAAAATATCTGTTCATGCTAATATCATATTTTGTCTCAACCAAAACCAACATAAATAATTCAGATGAAAGAATTTCTTCTTGTTTTCTAATTCTAAAACATTAAGTCTAAAACAAGAGATGTATACTGATTTTACTGTTTGATGTCAAAACTATTTTTAACAAATTGAATAGATTTGATGAATAGAAGGAAAATACATATTTTCTATGAGACTCATGTTATAAAATATGAACGATTATGCAAAGTAGAAAAAGGAAATATCTCATTTGAATTTTTATTTGATTTGTCGCCAACATTGACGTATGATTCACACTACCAATCAATTCACTATTAGGTTATCTAGAATTATAGTTTAGATATTATAGATTCGTCCGCATGAATATGAATCTGATGTTTTGACTACTGTTAAATGTAATAATTCAGATTTTTTTAATGGAATAATTATTTTAATCAAATATTGCCGGAATAAATTCGATTAGAAAGTCAAATGATGAAATAATGTTAAATTTCTACTTCATTCGTTACTTAACTAATCGACAAGTTTCTAATTATCAATTATTATCAATTTACAAAATTTTTTCAAGATAAAGTCAGCGGAAGAAAATTTCAACATTGAAATATGGAACTTATTTTCAAATCATATTGATATTTTTCGTCCATGATAATAGAAGTAGATTTGTATTCTTAAAAGAACTTTAAATTGTATTCTTCCATCATTGAATCTCTCTTTCATGTTAAAACACATTAATAGAAATCATCGACAAATAATCTTTTATATTTCGATAAGACTTATATGTGTCATAGATAAAATCTATTAAAATTCAATGAATAAGTTTCTATCTTTCATCATATTCTTTTGATGTTATTAACCGAACAAAATTCCAAAAATGTCTTTCGATTCATAGAATTTATTCCATGATAATCTTCCTTCTTTTGAATGTACATAAACTATCAAATCGAGAATAAAAGAAACTTTATAAAATATACGTAAGAATCATTTGTTTTCCTGTCTTTGCATATGATCTATTGATATCGCAGATTATGAATGTAAGAATTACTCTTTAAAAAGAAATAAAAGGTGTGTATGATACGTAAATTTATAGACTTTACGGATGAGATGTGTAATGTTAATAATATTTATATGAAAGATTTTCATTCAATTAGATTCAATGTCGATCGAAGACATCATTAGCAGCAGAAAAGCTAGTAGAAATATGACTATAGCATAATTATAGTTAGTCGACAGGATGCAAAAAAGAAGCACACACACAAACACACAAGGTTATTCATTATTGTTTGAATCTAATTAGAAAATACAGATTATTTGACAGCAAGTTTTTAAGAAATTGAGATCTTCTCAAGATCCATTGATCCTTTTTAGATCAATTAGATGATGAAAATTGCGTCAACTTTTAAATTGGTAATTCAGTGAAAAATTCTAGTAGTTTTTACATAATTCGAAACACGAAATAAAATTCATGATGTGTTTATGGTTTTGTTTCGTCAAAGGTGTAATAATTATTAAAATTGTATGCAATTAAAGAACCAATGGTATTTCACTATTGAACCTTGACACTAAGTAATCATCGATAAAAAATGACTCAGGTAGAATTTCGATAAACTATTGTCTGAAAATAGTAATTAATCATCAATTCTGTAATGATCTAACTCGATGAATTTCTTGAATTTTCTAATGATATTATAATGCTCGTCTGAAGAATAGCATTGAATAAATGGCTCTTGAAAATGTAACAATAAAAGCAGTTCTTAACAAAGAAGAAAAGAATACGTACTTCACATAAACTTAAGTTAGGAAGAACTCTATTTTTTCAGTTAGTTTTCTTTTTGCAAACGTTTCATTGAAATCGTTCTCTTTATATTGCGATTCAATTATCCTCGACATAAATGTATCTAAATTCTTACTTTTGAGATTGGTTAGTATTGATAATAAGCACTCCGCTTTTAAATGCACTTTTAAGATGCAGAAATATTTCTTTTCTATAGAATGTTGCTTTCGACGTACATACTCACTATTTATGTCTACGAAAGGCAAATAACGGCTAAGAAAAACAAACAAAAGGTATTTGTTTCAAATCACGTTCGTTTTTAACCAATATAGTTTCTATAAATCTATCGTTATATGTGCAAATTTAAACACCTAGCAGTTTTCATATTTGCAATAGTATTTATGTACCAGGGGAGCATCAATTCAACAATAGTTATTTAAAAAAGTCACTCAACTTTTACAATCATGATGAGTCAATGAACATCACTATATAGGTAGAACATGTCCGAGAAAAACAATACATAAAACATATTATCGTAGTATATTAATACAAAATTTGTGTACATGTTTTTATTACCATTGAGAAGTGAATTTAATGCATGGAGATGGTGACGAGAGTTGTTGATTGATATCAATAGGCATTTAGAATTCGAATGTGCACTCGTTTTTGTTTTCTAAATTAGATTCAGATACGCATATGTATTGCTAGTTGAATTAATGAATCGACATAGATATTTTCTGTTTTTAACATTGTCTTACAAAATCATTTTTTTACAGAAAGTAAATCACATTATCAACTGTTCGTAGAATCGATTGAATTGAATTTTTTTTTATTTGGTAGATCTTCAATGACAACATCCTTCTATAGTCTATAGGTAGGAAAAAATCGATTCTTTTTACTTTCCACATAGTTTCATATTTTCAACGAATGTTAAATTTCTCGAATTTTTTAAAATAATTTTCGAGGAAAATCTTCTATTTAAGTATGTACATAGACATGAAACGATGTCAAATCTATCATCAATAAACGATAGATAAGAAAAATAATAGAGCGTCTACCATTCTTTTGATTTAGAAACGAATTCATGAACAAATTTTTGCAAATAAGTGCCATCTAGACTTGAATAAGATTCATCAGTTGAGTAAATCATTTATCGAAAGATAAATAAAAATTTGGCTGGTTTTAACTAGTGTTTTTCTTTTATGTAGTGTTAATTGAAGAAAGAAAACTATGGTATTATTTGATAGGGCTGTCTGAAGAAATTAAATAGGATAAAACATTGTATTCATCATGAATTCAATAATGTTGATTGATTTTTGTTCATGATGAGATTCTATTCAGATTGATTGGTCTCGAATAACCAATGTGACATGGTCGTTTTGTAGAAAAAGAAAGACAAGGTTTAATTTTGAACAATGATTCAGTAATAGCGGTTATCAAACGAACCATAGAATTTTCTGTTGCTTTACGAATAAAAGCTTCTTAGACTGAGTATAATATAAGAAGAAATTAAGTTTGTGAGCGCTTTTGTTTTGAAACAGATGTAGGATTTCTTAGAAAAGATATTTTCTTATTATTTTAAGTCGAATAATCACGAATGAAACTTCGGTTATGAAAATTGCATTGAGACCCCCTAATCTTATTACTCATTCGAGTACTCGTCTGCTCAATGAAAAACATCAAAATGGATTCACCGATGTTGAGTCTTGCAGCTTCGAGTGTCTGTGCGATTTTGATTAGTTTGTGTATTCGTCTTAGAAACTGAATCACGAGAAGATTGTTCACGCTGGAGTGGTTTTTAAAATATTTCAAACAGTATGCGTCATGCATTGCTACGGTAGTTGAAATACTGAATAGCTATTAATAGTGCTCGCTATTTCGAACATTAAATGCCATAGAGAAGCTTCCAGCTATACGTTTGTACAAGCGTCGTATAATTATTCATTTTTGACGTAAAACTTCGATTTAATCGGCTTTGTTCTTTGCATTTGAATGAAGTCTGGATGATGAGTAACAAATACTATAGTCCACCTCAAAAAAATATTGTTTTTTTTATATGAAACTATGATCGATGGTGTCTGAAAATGATATTATTTCATGTTTGTACTCAAAAAAAAGGTCTTGATGATAGTGCAACAGTTCTTTTATCGAACATCTCAATAAATGGTCAAACTTGACTTCTCAACAGTTCGATAAGATTCACCGATCGCTACGATCAACATAGCAATAGCGATAGCAAGAAAAACAAAGTATGATGCATTTACTTGATACTATGATATAGGAAATTATTGTATATGTGATTCACCGAGATCATGTGTTGACGTCTTTTAAAATTGTCACCTATCAAATTTGTGTTTACATAGTTTCATAGCAATTTTCCAGTGGTCGGAGCATAATTGATGTTTTCGAGAACAAAATACTTATCAACGAATAATTATGAGAATACGATTCTCACAATCATTGCTTTATAATATTTTCCACTGATATCGAATACATAAATATCAGTAAATTTGCAATCTAAGTGATACTAATAGACATTAGTTGTTCGTCGAAAAATTCTACCGTAACTTAAAACTATCTATTCAAATAGAATATTGTTTTGTAGTATTATGTAAATATAGATAAGATCGTCTATCTTTTTCGTGATTATTTCTTAACTTGTTCGTTGTTAGGATATTCAACCAGTTTAGATCTTCGAATTGTTACACTTTTTGATTAATTCCTCAAAATCGCATTACTCCAAGCGGAGTACACCGTTTTTGTGTCAGTCTTAAGGAAGCAGATCGTTTTCGATAGTAAAGCAGTTTCTATGAAATGTTGATGCTAGGAAGAGTGTTCAACAGAACATTTTGATAACATGGTGATCACATTCTATTCTTTTAACTGATGACATACATTCTTCCAGTGGGTACGATTATATCGGTTTATCCTTTGTTATCAAATCATAGTTCAAATGATAGGCGTAGAATACTGATAAATCAACAGTTTTCTTTTGAAGAGATGAGCTTGTGTTGGAACCAGGATAAAAGAGACGAGAATATTGCTGTTCTCTTTTCTGTGCAGAATTTTTTTGTTTTTCAATCGAGCATGTTCATCAACTTATGTTCGAATTAAAACTACAAGAGAGTTATTAGTAAGTAATAAAAAAAAATATTTCTCAAGATGCTTTTCATCAACAAGTTCAAGGGTATTTTCTTCATAGTATTGTCAACTTAACTTTGATCAAGTTTAGGTCGTTCTAGTTCCAAAAATCTAACAATCATTTGATTGTGATCAAAGCATGCTATCGAACCATTGGGAAATCTAGTTTCATATCACATGAAAATATTTGATTTACAAAATGAAAGTTGTTTATTATCGACCGTAACAAACGGGAAATTTTTGATTGTCCTCGACTATCTGGGTTAAAAGATGATAACAGTGACTGTAAATGCTGGCATACCATTTTCTTCAGGTAATATTTCTTTCACTATTCCAGTATAGGAGAACTAAGTAGGACTAATCGAAAGTTAAGGTCAAGAGTGAATATTTTACATTCCAAGGCCATGTCAGTGAGAACAATCTTTTCATGAATAATTTTCTAACACGAATATTTAACTAGTCGCGACCAGGAAATAGACTGATTAATGCTTCAGTCGCAATATTGAAAACCGAGTGTCTTATTTTCAGTTGATCGTTCGATACAAACGTAACTAATTAGATCAGTACATGCCCAAAAACTAATAGCTAATTATTCGCTGCTAAACTGAACTGAATTCTTAATTGTCAACACATAAATTCGTTTTATGCTTTTTTTTGCAAAAAATTTTCACTCTCAATGAAGATATTCATTTATTTTGCAATTAAATCAAACTTTTTGTTTGTAACTACATTACTATTGACGTTCAATTTTTAGTAATTTTTCCTCTGAAAATTGATGATATTCATAACGATTCCCTTTTGGTTTATACACGTTGTATTCATCATGCTATTCTGAACTCAATCACACCATATTATTCATATTTTATCAACACGTGTTTGACAAAATACACAGTATTAAAATATTTTAATAGTCTATGGACGGTCATTTCTTGATACTAACCAATGGTTGACATCATTCTTTTTTCAGTAAAAACATTGCAATCATTATTTCACTTGTTGTAATATATTTTCATATAAAACTCTGCATAAACATGAACACGTACACACAAATACATGTAATAAGTAGTATTAGTCGTATTAGTAGTAAAAATGACATGCTACCGTTTCAAAAGATCTAATATACATCAATGCCGAAGAACAATGAAAGAGAAGAGAAACATCATTTGTTTTTCTTAATAAACACGAGAAAAATAACTTCAAGTTACTATCCTCCTTGTTTTCCTTTTACTAAATGGATTCATCTTGATATTGTTGTGGTTCTTGTTGTTGTTTCGATATAACATAATGATGAAATTTACTCAATTCACTTGTATTTTGTGTATATATAATGGCTAACCGTTCAATAAGAATTTTCAGACAATGCGCACTTGAATAGATCAAACCAAATTTAAGTATTAGAAAGCCAATACCTTTAAAAAATCCTCGTCCCCATTTTCCTTCTGTTTCAATTATTGTTCGACAACAATCAAACCAACCCAAATAACGTGTATTTATTGCAACACAACCTGCACTTGTTTTATCAAGATTATCAACAATGGTTCGTGTTCCTTGTACAAATAAACGGTTCAGTATAGTTTCATATGGATATAGTAAAAAGCTCGATAGGAATACAGATAATATATTTGCTTCTATACGTAAAAATGATCGATCGACTAGACTTGGTATCGTATCAATAAGTTGACATTCAATATCATCGACTGTTTCCAAATGTTTTTTATTGGATTTTATCGATTGTTCATTTTTATCGAAGTTTTCTTCTCGAAGTCTTAAAATGTGTCGATTTAAGATGTATTGCAATACATATCGTCCGACGAAATACGGTAAACTTAATGATATAAGATACCACAATGGTAATGCACGTGCATAAAAACCAGTTTTTATTCCCAGCAAACGTTGAAATGGTTCGATAAAAATTGTTAATGGTGACCAATGATTAACAATGGTTAAATCTGATTGAACTGATCGGAGAAGATGAACTGAATACATAGGAATAAGTAGAAATGAACTGATGGTTTTTAAAATTATATGTTTTATTCTCAATAATGTATTATTGAATGGAGCTACTTCATCAATCAAATTATTCGACATTGTTTCCATTGATGTCAATATAAGTGAACTGAAACAACCTTTCCATAGTACTCCAACACCTTGTTGATATTTCATTGTATATATCATACGCATAGCAGATAATGGTGTTAAATAGGAACATGATGATTCACTTTGAATTTGAGCTTGACGTCTAAAAGGAATGAATCCAAAATAATTTATTAATAAACGAAAAGTATTTTACTGGGATATCATCATTAATATTTTTTTTTAAATCTCCCATTAAAACCTAAAGTAGATCTAACATAAATATATCAGTAAGTAAAATCTAATTTCAACATCTTTAATACTTGCCTCAGTTCTATGACTCTCAAAAGAAATTAGCAGAAACTTGGAATAAAGTTCATGATTAGATATTTGAGACTGTGCTACTAATCTATTATTCAAGTTCATCTATCGATAGATTTCAAATATCAAGAAGGATTGAAAGGTCTTGTTTTAATTACGATCCATGTGTACTATGCAACACGTACCTTAGTGTTTCAACCGAATAAAAAATTAGATTTTCCAATATCCATTTACTAATATTAAGTGAAATATCAATATTATTCTGTAAATATTGTCGACGTCGAATAAAATAATCATCGATTTGTTCAACTAAGTTTGTTTCATCATCATTATTTAGAGCGTATGAACCTTGTTCATTATCACATTTTTTAACTAAAGGACTCAGTAACAGGCTGACTGGCGATGCTGGCAATTGTTCAATGAGACGTGATGGACTCGGAAGAAATGATGATAATGAAAGCTTTTGTCGGAGCGGTGACGATGAACCATCATGAGTAGAATTGATCAATGAATGTTCCGATGACGCGGACCGTGAAATTTCATCTGTAATATGTTGTGGAAGATAAGAACGTTGATTGTTGATTGGTGAATTGAGATTTGAATTTGATGCGAATGAACGACGATTAGGTCGAAGACCCATGCTCATCTCTGGATAGAGATTCATATCATTCATCTAAAAAGCTGATGATTTCCATTTGAAAAAAAGCGCGTCTTGTTTTTGTATCTAAGTTCGAATTTGTAGAGAGAGGAAATAGATTTGATTTCAAAAAAAGAAAAACTATCTTATTTTCCCTTGACTTACATAAAGAAAAAGAAACTATCAAATGACAACAGTGTTTCGTTCATGTTTACCTCGCTACTATTCTAATACGAATCAATCGATATCAAATGATAATTTATCTAATAAAACAAACTCAAACATATCACTCACTAATCAAGAACACGATAATCATTCGATTTATTGCTCATCAATAGCAACAACTCAAAATCTTATGAGATCTAAAATGAAAAATTCAACAACTTCGAATGATTCATCGACGAAGAACGAACTTATAAATAATCAATATGATCACATTGATTTAGTACCATCATCTAAACAAACTAAAATATCTCGTATGAAAAATAACAATCATCGCATAACTAAAAAACGAGGTCCTTGTTATTCACGTGTCGATGAACAACAAAAACCATTATTGAAACGTCTGGTTAGTAAAATCTTTGGTGAACATGTATCTAATGATAGTAATCCGAATGATATTATACAAAATAAAAAACAACGATCAAAACAGAAAAAACCCATGCTTCCATCGAAATCGACAATCAAGAAGCAATTCGATGATAATGAAAAAACGTTGCGTTCATTGGTTTCTTTTCTAACGCAAATAGAATCAAATATTCAATTAACAACAAATCAAACACCGTCACCAAATACAATAACAAACGACAATCAAACAACTATTGCAACTATAGAAAAAGAACATGCTCGAAATAATAATCGAATGGATGATACGTATGTCGAAATTTAATGTAAAAAAAAGAAACGAATACTTGATCAATAAGATTATTTTGTTTTTCATTTTTTATAGATCATCATCTCAGTCCCATGAGATCTATCATCATAAATCTAAATCTAAACATAATCATCAACATCTATCCAAGCGCTATACAAATAGTCGATCAACAAAAAAACACTGTTGTAATAAAAAACAACATTCAGAAAATGATACACTTAGTTCTTCGTCGATAATTTCTCATTATTCATCGTCATCGCCATTTATCAATCGACGAAAAATGATTGATAACCAACAACAAACTCAAATCTATCCGACAAAACTAAACATTGGAACATCAACACAATGCAATCATGAGAAAGATTTAATACCATCAGAACCATCATGGTTAGATATTATGCGCGAAGATCAAACAACGATTAATGCATGGGCACGTATTCGACGTCGACTTAAACCGAATCAACAAAAAGATATTCTCAAGTAAAAAATTAATTCTATATTCAGAAGAATTCTTTTCTAAATACTTGATGAGCCTTTCCATGAAGAATTTCAACATTCAGTCTTTAATACTTTCTATGTCAAGTTTACTTTATCAGCAAGCACAACAATACGGATGCATCTATTATTTAATTAGAATATCTTGTTAAGTTTATGTAAAATTACATAAACCTACTAGCGATGTATGACATCGAAGAAAAACGAGATAAGTTGCAGCTAGACAGAACGAGACTCGAAACAAAAATGAGCGAGTGACATTGTTCTTCATGGTAATTACTTTTCGAACTAGGTTGTTTTAGAATGATTTCCATTATTTCTATTGAAACATTCGTTTCCTATGGCATACTTTTTCAAGACTCTAGTATCAGCAAAGTTGAGAATTTTTCATTCTTAGATACAATAACTATGAATGTAATGTACTTAACAATTACGTCGACTTTTGAAACATGATTCAAGCCAAGTCGCAAGTCAATCGAAGAATTCTTGACACAAAAAAAAAACTAAGGCAACACATCTAAGTTCAACTAGTCAGAGAAATCGACTTTAATCGAATATTGTAATCGAAAACATTTGGATTGGTCCTGCAGCTAATAGTATAATCTATTAAGAGAATAACGATTCTTTCTCAAAGAAAAAGAAACAATTTTGTAACTTATACATCCCTTAAGAATAACTTTCAGCCCTTGAATTGCCTACACATGAGCATCTTAATAAAATTAGTTTCTTATCTAATAATATGCACTGTCGACACTAATTTGTCTCGTATAAATTTGAACTGAAAAAAGAACAAGAGCAAATAAATAGAGCTTAATATTCTCTTGCTATTAAATTTTCATTCTAGGGCATTAATGATCATCTGTGCTAATCTATTCGAAGTACCTATTGAAAATAAACATATGTAGTCGACGGAACTCAATTTTATTTTTCAATAACATGATACATTTGCATGGAGGAATGAAAGAAACAGATCAAACTGCATAGAAAACAAAATCAAATGGCAAACGAAAATAGGAATGAGCCGAGGAATTGCACTAACAAATAAAGATATTCAGATCGATAATGAATAATCATCATAATTAATCGTAGAAGGTTTTAACCATTCTATAAAGCACCTAGAAAAGAAAACAATACAAGATATTTTAATATTTAAAAAGAAAAAGTAAGCATTAAAAATGAAATCTATGAATGAAATAGATACCATTTGATCGATCGTTGTTGATGTTCGATAATTGAAATATTTGATCGATTTCTTTTTCTGACCATGGTTGTTGCCATTTGAGATAATGTTGAAATATTTTCAATGCTCGTCCTTTATTATTAAGAAAATTTGAAATACGTTGTTTAAAATTTTCTTCCATATTTCCATGTTTTGATGATATATGTAAACGTAAACATTCGCGTGATAAAACAACGAAAAATTCCTCGTGTGAACAAACATGACAACGATAAAAAACACTGTGCGATAACCATCGCCTTGATATTTCATTATGAGATAAAATTACTGATTGAGCTTGATAGGACGGTACAACATCCAATATATCAGGCGTCTTAGAATATGTGGCAGAAATTTTTCGCGTATGCAATCGTGTCGTTTTAGTTGTATAGTTTTCATCGATTTTATCGATTGGAATTGAAAGTCTTTTCGTTATAGTTGAATTTGTAGAATATCGTGAAGATGAATTTTTATTACTATCATTCGAGCAATTAACGATACGAATACGAGCACCATCATTAAGTACAACAGATTGATATTTCGGTAAAGAATCATTAGTTTGCTCTGGCATAAAAATAGGACTTATATTTTTCTTAGACCTTTGCTCGCAGACATTCGACGAAGATAAGGAAAGAAGCGCTTCATTGTTTGTTTCACTAAAATGTAGAGAATAATTGGATTATGAAAAATATCTTATATAAAATGATACGTGTAAAACCAATGGATCGCTCGTATTAATTAGACTGATACTTGCAGCAATAAAACATCACTCTTAAATAGGATGGGAATATTCAACTTCATCAATTCGAAATACTGCTACAATACTAAATTCATACGTTTCCATAAGATATTTGCATTCAATAACCCGTGAGGAAAAAACACTGACCATGTTTAGAGTCGATCATCAATCATGGAGAATGAAAAAGTCAATCGAATCAGTGAGATAGTAGAACTCAAGGTCAGATTCAGCGTTTTTCTTGTGTTAGACTTATTAAAATACTCAGAATGATAAATCTCCTAATGGTTTTTTTCTTGATTGGTAACTATTTCACTAAATATTTCAACAATAGATTGTTGTAGACTCTCTCTCAGATCAATTTTAAAAATTGAGTTGCGAACATAGACTTGATATACGTCCTAGATAATGTTGTTCATTCATCTTAAAATAGATACATACATGTAAGTTAATTAGTTAATAACGGACAATGTAAATAAAGAAAGAAAAATGTGACTTCGTAAGTCAAATGTTTGAAGAGAGATCTTCATCTTATTGTAACTATGAACGAGTCGAAATATTGAACACTATCTAACAACACAAACTTCGATAATGAGGATCTTGACTCTTTTGAATCAATCTATTTTTACTACGTTATGAAATACTACAACGAATACATTACAACATTTGTATTACGACATTTTCGATATTTACTAATAGATCATTTTATTGGTCGACTGTCCATTATCTCGTAAAATAACGATATTAAAATCGATCGATTTTCTTGTTTGGTCGAAGTCTGTACAAGCTGTCTTATTCTACTAGTAATGATGAGTGAACATTTTTCTGCTTGATCAGTTAGATAGAAGATATCGTTGACTTACTCTTGTGACTGTTGATGATCATTAATCGATGAATCACATGGTAATGGAGATCCAACTGTTAAATTCGAAGTATCGTTTTTTTCACTATCATTTAAATTACTATTTATTTGATTATCACTAAATTTTGTGGAACATTTTTTCAATCGTGTTTCAAAACGACGACGATCATCGTATGATTGTTGTCCATTATTTATTTGTGTGATGGACATACCCGATGATGATGATGTTGTAGTCGATGATATTGAACGTTTCTCAATTTCATATGATGAATCATCATATCGACGGATTTTCAATGGTGGTATCGAAAATTCACTATCATGATTTATTGTTGATTCATGTTCAGTATCGATTTCATTATCATCATTATCATCATTGTCGTCATCATGATTTTCTGAATGAAATGTTTGACAATAATCGCGTTTAAATGATTTTTGTAGATTCGATGTATAGTCAAACATTGTTTGTCGTAGAATATTGATAAATGATAATGATGTAAAAGAAAATTGATGTTGCTTATCATAATTATGTACAATGAATTGAAATTCTTGACTTGCTATTGAATTTATCAAATGAAAATAGTTTCTTATGTTGAATAAATAATGGTTCAATAGTGGATTCATTGATAATTGAACTAATGTATTAAAATTAGGCGAAAATAAAAGTGGATATAAATTATTTGCATTCGAATTCATACGTTGACGTGAATGAATTTTAGTTGGAATATTGATGACAAAATGTGTTTGATTAAATATTGTTGTTGGAAAATCTTTTGAACGAAACTTGTTTGTTGTTATTGGGGATATAAAATGTTTTTTTATTAATGTACGTTTAATACGTGCATAAGATAGTTTACGTTCACGACATGAATATTTATATATATGATATGATTGTAATTTGTTATTTAATACATTTGGATTTGTACGTTCTTCATCGCTATCATCTTTTATTGAATTATATGTATGAATAGTATCACTACGACAATCTAAATCATCAAATGTTGATTGTTTTGACGATGAAATATATCCATGAGCGTATAAATTTGACAATGGAATTTCAAGATTAATATCATTAGTTGTCCGACGATTATTTAAATTATTGGATGATAAATTTTTTTTCAATGCATGTAGTTTAAGCACTGTAGAAAAATAAAACGATAATAATAAAACGAACAAAATTTGAATAAATAAAACAAAAATAAATGACAGTGATTATTATTATATTTTTTTCTCAAAAACATGTTATTGAATTCGCATTGTTGACAAATAAATAAATAGTGTGTATTCGTTATCATTGAAATTTTCATCAATGAAAACATAAGTGAGTTTTTTTCTTTTTTTGAATAAAAATGATGAGTTCAACATGTTCAATTTATGGATTACTCATGTAATTGCATCGAACGAATTTGTAATAGAACGGTGAAGAAGTCTATTTCAATTGGTATTTATTAATACCAAAAAAATTCGTTCGACAAGTTGTAGAAATTTCTCAATTTTCTAAAATTCCTCAGTTATTTCTCATGATTATCTTTTCTCATCTGGATACGTCTATGACATTTGTCTTCGTTTTATTCTCTGAACTAATTTAACTCTAGAAGAAAGCAAAAGAAGATATTTGAAAAACTAATATATGTTGACCAGATGCAGCATATTATATTCTACTTAAGGTTCGATTGAACTAACATAGTATGATTATGAAATTCTTCTTTTCCAAATATTCACTCAAAAGTATTAATTTCATACGGGAAAATGTCTACATTATCTTGGTATATGTGCGTGTGTGTGTTCTCATTTTTCAATCATCACTAATCAGCTTGTTTTTATCAATGACGTAACATTACTGTCATGTGATATACATGCGAGAAAAGCAGACTCCAAGGTTACCTTCTATTTTGTAGGACTACTCAGCATTTCATTTTGCTCGGGAACGAAATTATTAGTCTTTGAACAATCTATGTCAGACTGATATGAATTACTGGAAGAAAATTTTTCTCAAATAGCTTGCAAGAACAATTTAAAATTGAATTCAAATAATGAAGCATGAGAAAACGTAAAAACAATAGTTAGCATAAATCGATCATGTTGACATCATTGAATATATCTTGTCGATGAAATTTCTGACAAAAAAGAAAACTAACGAATATATTTTCATGCATGATACTGTCGAATTTCCTCCTTGACGATTGAATGAAACATGCGAAGAAATAATGAAACCATCATTTATTCTTTGTGAGCTATTGTAGAAAAAAGTAACTAACTGCTTAGTAAGTCTGGTTGATTTTGATTGAGTTCTGATGATGAAAGAGTGTTTTTAATTAAGATTTTTCTGGACATATTTATTTGACATTGAAAAAGGTGAGCATTCCAGGTAGCACGATTCGAAAATTCTTCAGAACAAAAATGGCATGAATACTTTTGATTTCCTGAAAATAAAAAAATAAACAATAATGAAATTGCTTTTTCGTTATAACATCATAACTTGTATATAAGAGTATCTGATTAAGAAATTAAAAAGACAAAAACTTCGATAAGGGAATAATTCATTTAAAAAAAAATATCTATCTTCTTATGTAAAAATGTTACCAAGTGCTCTACTTTATACGGCTTCATGTTTAGCTTAAGACGAAAGGCTTATTGAAATAATAGAATTTGTATTCGTGTTATATAAGCTATGAAAAGTTTTCAGTCTTTTCCTTTTGAGACGAAGCAAGCAAGCGCGAAGGCTGTTTATTTATCATTAGAAAAAAAAACATTCCCTGACGATCTGATTCGTTCGCTGAATTACATAAGAACATTAAATCATTCTACTCTCTAAAGTATTCCTAGTCATGTTTGCATATGATTAGGATTGCTGTAGATTTCCTAGACTGCGTTTGCACAAGTTCAATTTTCGTTTGAAACATTTTTTGCATTTACCGTTTCTTCAATGATTAATAGCGAATGACTCAAAAGATTCTCACGGATAAATAAATTTGTATGTCAAAGTAATAAAATTTGCCAAGTGAAATAGTCCAAAAGAAACCGTCTCGGTAGACTAAATGCCAAGTTAAAATTTTCAATCATTGAATTCCATATGCGTAGAACATACTCGAATAGAAAAACATTTCTACTGTAAATAAGTCTTTTTCTCGATTTCATTTAAGTAATTATGAGAAGGATATCTGCGAAGGTCATAATTCTCAGGTAATTATAAAATAGCCGTATCAACTTTGTTTGGGAACGAGTAGTTTCAAAAGGCATATAAGAGATCATCGGTTTCAGTGTCTACAATCATTCTTCGTTTTTAAGTAAAAAAAAAACAAATCAATGCAACCGGTTGAAACTTACAACAGATAATTTTTTTTCTTTTTAAATTTTACTGTTTAAATTTCAAATTGTTTGATAATAATGCTCCCAGACACTGATAGGACTTCATTTCGAATAAGATAAATTATTTGCTTATCATTTTCCGTCAGTATCCAAATAGAAGAATATTTATCATTAGACAAACGTCGCCTCAACAAGAAACGAGAAGTTCTCGACATAGCTTTCAAATCCTTGCTTTCCATGATTTTCTTTCAAATTCAATGAACACATTACAAGCTATGATCATAAAATTCAATGCAGTGGCATTGGAACATATTGTTTTTCAAACTACTAACAGTATTTTTGGTAAACGAAAAGAATTGACGTCATATAAGTGTAAAATGTTATTTCACGACTTGATATACACAAGTACTTCTAGTGTCAATGGATCCTCGTTGTCGTAACGAATAAAAGAAATATTTGTAGACTTGTGTCAACAGTGTTGAAATGCTTGAATTTTAGACAGGAACATCATTTACATCTACTATGATTTTTCGTCATAAGACGGTTAGGCTTTTTCTTTGCTATTCATTATGAATACGAAGTGAATAAATGCAAATAAATTGTCGTAAATTGAAAACCTGAACATGGTAATTATAATCGTTTTTACTTGGTTCTTCTATGTGAGAAATTTGTACTAGCATCGGCTTTGGTATTATACAACATGTAGGCAAAAATATCAAGAGAAACTATAACTATTATAAGTATGGTTTGTTGTATTAAGTAATTTTCAGTGAAAATAATCTATTGATTGAATATTCCGTAAATTTGTAGATATATTTAACTAGATTCATCAATGGTAGTGAAACATTTTCAATTTCTATTTTTGGATCCTGATGTTTTTCTTGTAGTTCAGGAAGAATCTAATTTTATTTTTCGTTACTATGTCAATATATGTCAAGTGTTGTTTATGTATGAATAATATCTCATTCAAGGTGATTTAACATAGATGCGTGAATATCACAATCGAGTTATATCTTATCCATCATCTGTCAGTTATGCATAATAATGACATTTAGACGGACTCTAGAAAATATCGTTGATAAAGATTACAAAACAATATGGCACATAAGACGCTAGAAGAAGTATCAAACTCGTATGAATGAAAAGTTTCAGTCAACAATAAATATTACAAGTAAACTATTGAATAGAACACACGAAATGTGTCTATTGAAGCTAGACGACGAAAAGAATCATGGGAACATTCCGGGTACATACCTGCTGATGAAGTATCCATGATATTCGAAGAATATAAAAACAAATAATCACCGGAAATCGGTTCTTTTCAGCACATATTATCCTCTCATGATCTAAAAAAATATAGAAAATCAAGAAAATATTGCTTCGAGCAAAAATATAAATGATCATTCGAGAAGTCAAGTTGTGATCTTCTCGAGATGCTTATCGAATATGAATAGAATACTTTATTATTAATCACTACTCATAAGGTTTCATATCGACATGGAAACAATATTCGAGCACCACTATTAAATATAATCATCTCACAAATAGTTATATTTGTTTTGGAAAATTCCAAACGATCATTGCTGTAAAAGGCAAGGTCTCGTGCATTTTCAAGGTAAATTTCCTTCGAAATATTCATACATAGGTGATGACTTAGTTATTTCGATATAGATTCGTAACGCAATCCATGAAATTATTCGATAAGATCAATAAATATGTCCATTTTGCATAGTGGAAGAAAAGACAAGGAAGAGCAGGACAACATAGAATTTTTGTATTGTATATTTCAGCGATTGGTATTGATTGGACAATATTATTTATGTAAAGGAGTAATTTATTATTCTTAAACATAGATGACGCCATGTTTTACTTCATTTCGAAAACATATATATATGGTTTTAGCACAATAAGAAGATTATAATTTATCCTGCAATTATGAATGTTCTTAGGATTTCGTCTTTGTTTCCTAGATTGAAACCTGATGGAAATTGCAATATAGATTCCTTTTCCCTATGAAAATATTATGCAAACAAATGCTGTTCACATGGATTTTCACTGTTCGGTTTCTTTTCACTAATAATTCTTGACAATTCTTGTCAACAGATTATGCATTTAAATTTATGGATTCAAATATGTGATCAATTTTGAACAGTAAGCTTTTTATGCTGTTTATACATTTCTGTCCTTCAGACAGATTTATCTGATTGTAGCGTCATCTGTTATGAACATGATCGAATTCTCCTGGCTGGCATAAACTATAAAGAATTTGAAAGGTGAATCATACAATAAATATTCTCACAGTTTTTTATATATTGTTTGATTGATATTCTCAAATAAGTACATACATACAGTGGCTATGTCTTCCCATGAATATAGTCTTCATTTTCTGGCGAATGAATTCGTACGAACAATAAAGTAATAATTATTTGAAACAATTTTCTTATGAAAAAAAAATATCATCGATTTTAGTGTCAACCTAAAAGGAATACATCTCGCGCCTGAAGCCATTGTTGATTACTTCAATAAAAATACAAATCGACAAGCAAATACGTATACACCTGTACTAGTCATTAAATATTTTCTTTGTCTATTTTGAATACAACAATGTATTTTTTATTGTTCAAGGCTGAACTAGCAGATGCCAAACGAAAATTATGTTCGAATTCTCCATCATCCAATGAACTAATTGAATTGTATGATAGTTTAAAAGCACGGCAGTATGTTATGATCTAATGAATCATTTCTAAAACCAACCGAATACATGCTTTATTTAGTGTTCGAGATTTGGATTCAGTTGTGATAATTCTTTCTAGTATGGTCGATAATCCTGAGGTGAACATACGCATGCTCTTGCCATACTTGATTGAGTTCATATTAATTTGTGTTGACAATCCATATTCTTTCTATTCATTGAACTTTATCTTTTAGATACAGGATTTAGTAAGACCTGCTCGAGCGAAATCAACAACAATGACAAGTCCTCAACAAAAACGTCTTAATAGTCAAACACGAACAACAACAACTAGTCCAACATCAACCATTAGTAAAATTCACTCTCCACACATACTTGCTGAAGTTAGATTTCGTTTTCTTTGTCTTCGGTACTTTTAACATATTTATCTTTCTCTATTTAAATTAGATGAGAGATACATTACTTCGACCATCAACAATATCACAACCTGGATCAATTATTTCTGATATTGATATTCGACGTCGAGGTAAATGACTGACTTGGTTTTATTTTTTTCGATATCAAGATAGAAAAATCATGATTTATATCTTTCTGTTTTATTTTAGTATTGACACCTTCGTCATCGACGGAATTTCTCGGACGACCAGCCTGGTTCAATGAACGACTTCGACTCTTGTGGGATTTTTATCCAACACCTGAGAAATTCGAGCCCGTAAATTGAATTTCTATTTAGATGAATTAATAGAAAATACATGCTAGAGAGAGGAAGAGTTCTGTCAGTTTAGAAATTGAGCCTTTTCTGCCTACTTATGTGTGACTGGGAGCCAACAGTTGAGCTCCCGACAATTGAGCCTCATATCAAGAAAAAAGTAAAGTAATAGAACAAGATAATTTTATTTGAATAAATCTACACTCGTATCAAAAATTAAATAGAGTTCTTGCTCGTTTAAAATACAAATCGATTGAGATTAAATGAAAAGTTGAAGCGATTTGTTGTAATTGTTCGTCCAACAACTCGTATTTCGCTTGCTTTTTTAATTTAGCAACCGTAGCTTGCGACAGTTCAGCCATTATCGAATTCGCGTGCTGTTCAATTTTAAAGTCTTTGATAGATTCATAGATTCACGGGTTTCCTCGCGCTGAGTACTAAACAAAATTTATGTGCAACTCTCTCGTGAAAATAGATCAGGGACCACACTACTTGAATAGCTCTGTACCAGCATTCTGATGAGTTGTTCGTTCGACGTAGCTAATGCTTCAATCTCGAAAAACAATTCCACATCGAATTTGAAAAGCGAGGAGCACAACGTCGATTGTTACGAAATGAACGCTCCAAAATATTACAGTCGAAACAGACGACAAATCCTAAGCTAGACATCATAATAGATATTTGAGAATACTTGTTCGTTTCTGTAGAGATAGTCGTCGTATTCATAGACGCGAGTAACAAGGAATCATTCACAACATGATAAGTGGCAGGTTTACAAACATTTTCAAACTTCATATAAACACATGGGTAGATGTTGATTCTGTATATTGCCTAATGCATCAATAAAGGCTCCACTGTCGATGTACTATGTGTGACACGTTCTATGTAGTACATGAGCAACTAGATGATCAAGGTTCCAAGTATTCTCGGAAAGAAAAACTGGATTCATAGTCAGTGTTTATTGTTCATCTTATTATCAAGGGAATTTAACCGAGTCTACAAAAACACAAGAATCTAGACGATGAGATTTCCTAGCATTTCAATAGATATAAATTTTTCCAGATGTTTTTCTTTTCAAGGATGTTGCTATTGGACGTCTTTCAGTTATAGAACAAGAAGTCATTATTGTTGAAGATCTTCTTTTGTGTATGCTAGTAAGTATTTATTTATACGACTTGATTTATTTTCATTGATATTGATTGTTCTATTTCATAGGGTATCGAAGGAAAATTTATAAAAACACCATCATTAACAGACAAACAAGCGCAACGCTCTTTTCATATTGATCGATCATTAGGTACTAAGGAAGTCTATATCATAGAACGAAGACTGACTTTGCTTTTATTTTACATTAGATCCAACTCTCAGAGATTTAGCAAGGCGTATGGTACCTTTATGTTCAAATCATTCGTTGATTGTACGATTTATCGAAGGTCTATTTTCATGATGAAGTTTTTGAGTTCATTGATGAGAAGAGTTTTCTTTCGATTTTTAGATCGTTCACAATATAAATATGGTTTAATAAATCATGCTCTGGCAGGAGCATTGAGAGAAGTTGTTCAAGTAAGAATCGAAAGATTAAATTTTGAATCTAATAGATAATTGACTTTCGAAATTGTTTTTCATGGAATTTTAGCGCTATTATGTATTCGTTAGTCAACTTGAAACACAGCAACAACAAGGTCGATTAACATTACAAACACTATGGTTTCATACGGAACCTGTGATGGAAATGATGGAAGTGGTAGCAAATATTGTGAGAACATTAAATAAGGTAAATCATGACAAATATGCCCAGAAAATGGAGAGAGAAGAAATTTATGATGAAGTTTTCATTTGAAAAACTCGAGAGAAATATCTGAAATCCTTCAAATTTTTGCACTGTAAATTTTCAGACAAAAATTTTTACATTTGTCAATGTTTGAGTAGAAATAGTTTTATTATGAAGGATCCCATTGTAAAGATCTTGAATAGATAAGAAAGAAAGAACTAGTAAAATTCACGAGACTTGCAAAATATGTGCTTACTATTCAGTACCTGGATTGTCATAAAGGTTCAACACTTCGCTTCTACTCAAGAAGAATAAGTTGAATGTTAATGTCATGTTCATTTTATATGCGTTCGATAAATTCTTATCCGTTCAGATACGTTATGCAAATCATTTATATAATCAATCCGATATGATGTTTTTGAGAAAAGTATGAATATTCAGGATACATCGATTTATTTTAAGTATTGTCGTTTCTTTGAAAAACAAATGATTTAGTGATAAATAAAAATTGAAAATTTGAGAAAAAGAAAGCTCATAAAAATTTGCTTTTATTCAAAATACGAATCAATATTGAATAACATGATTTTGCAATAGGCTAAGCACACTTTTCTATCATTTGAACAACTAGCGAGTGAAGTGAATCCTAAGTTTTTGAATCGATACACGGAACATTCAACCAACACGTACATCGAAATGGAGGAAAACAAAAACGATAAAAATCGAAGGTTACGTTTTTACAATCCAACGTTAAAGTTTCCCAAAGATGAAATTCAAATACGCTTGAATCTTATGACGCGTATCTTATTGGCGTTCATTGATTGAGTTTTATCTAATAAAACGTCACAGGAGTAAAATGAGAGTATTCGAATGACTGAATTCCTAAAGAATCATTTCTTTGTTTTATCATTAGTTTAGAACGAAATTTTCGATTGAAAATAAAACTTATTTTCAATTAAGAACCATGAAAGTTCATGAGTTACTTCGTATGTCAAGCATGGTTAGAATACTTCTAATTTTGATATTTTCATGAAACATTATTCATCATGTTTACATATTTAAGTATCTACGTTTATAATTTCTTTTCTAATAAATATCCATTTCAAACCTCATAGAATAATCATGAATCAGCTACTTCAATATTATACTCAAAGGATTCAACTGTACATCAAAGAAAAAACCTATTGAATCATTAATCGATGAGAGCAATTATTTTTATGCCAGTCTCCAATTCTATTCACTTGGATATACATTATCTTGAATTACTTAGTAATACAAGCTTTGAGTATAGTTTGAAAAACTAATAAAAAACATGAGAATACTGTGGAAACTATATATTCATATATATATTATTTAAGCCAATAATGTTTGTGAGGAAATTATTAAAAGTGTAAGACTTAAGAAAAAATATTCTATATTATGTCAATAATTTTGTCCCTACATAAATGAGAAATTTCACGAATAATAATAATAAAACGAAGAAATAATTTGAAATCCTTTCTTTGGTTTCAGTATTTACTACATGAAAGACATGTCGTAGTTTTTTATTTCCTTGACGGAAAGAAACAAGATATGAGGGAAGAAATGAGTTTAACACGTACTAAATAGTACAGGAAAGGTAAAGCGTGAACTTTGAAAAATATAAATGACACTGAAAATAGCAAAGATCTAGTGTTAGCAATTATTATCATGACGTTTACTTAAAGTAAATAAGCTGTTTTCTTGTGCATTTAAAATTCTATATGTCGAATATAAATTGGTCTAGCTATCGATTGGTTAAACAGAGTACGATTCATTATTACTGAATCGATCGAAATGTTAATTTTTGATATTAAGAACTCTTAACTATTTATCTAATAACTTTGTTATTTATAAGCGTGATAAAAGTTTCAAGCATATTTTTCTTATCTATCATTATATACTTACTTATCAGTCGGAGAGTTGCAAACACCGTGCAGGAAGATGGTATCGTGAAACCTATGCATATCGAAGTTTGAATACATAATTCGATACTTAGGGCATTCTATGCTTGATCAGACTTAATCTCTTCTTCGGCACGTTCAGAGAGAAACAAAATCCGTTTTTCTGATGTTCAACGTATAAAAATTGAGACTAAAATTTGAATATATTCAGTATGAATAAACATAAACATAGGTCTAGATCAAATCTGATACTGACACCCTTCTTTGATACTCTGCTTTTATTTGACGCACCTTTTCCATTCAAAATTCTTTATAATCTCATACTCTTAGTGGTACAGCATGGGATTCTTTTGCATTCATAATTATAATTGAATAAGCATGAATTTTCTGTAGCATTGCTGCTATAGACTTGAAAATATGTTATGTCTTTGCTTTGTTACATTCAAAAACTTCTGATCGTACTATGTTACTTTCATGACTATTATCTCACTCTTGCCCTGCACAAGTCAGACAAGTAGAAGATTGACCTATTCGAAAATTCTGTTTTTCATTAGGTTTTTCGAAAAATAATAAGAAGAACTTCTTTGAATTAAAAGATGTACCAACTACAGATAAAAAAATCAATGTATATTCGAGAGAAAACTGCTTTTCTTCAAAATAATTAAATACCATTGTCAAATATCCAAGAGATAAAAGTTTATCTCAAACGAATCGGATAGAAGTCTACTTTCAGATGAACGCTAATGTGATCTTATATTATTAATAAGTCATTTTATCGATATATTAAGAAATAATTTTTCTTCGAATATTCATCATAGGGTAATACAGCAGGTCGTGCTCTACTTGATCTTCTTCATGAGCAAACTCTGAAATTATCTGGTCATAAACAAGCTTATGAGATTTGTTTTTTTCTTGCCAAATCTGCTTATAAACCTTATTTGACAATGCTTGAAACGTGGATTCATAATGGATTAATTGCTGATCCATATGGTGAATTTATGGTACAAGAAAATAAAGATATTATTCATCATGAAAGTAGTCTTGAACAAGAATTTAATGATAAATTTTGGTCACGACGTTATATATTACAACGTAATAATACGCCGATCTTATTTCAATCGTCATCCGATATGATATTAAACACGGGAAAATATTTAAATGCCATACGTGAAAGTGCATTTGATTACAACGATGATGCTAACATTGACATGTCAACATCAATACTACGTATAGATAAACAATTACTAATGAATAATCATAAAAAATTAGAATATACAATACATGAAAAAGATCTCGATGAAACACTTGAAGAAGCATATAAATATTCTAGTGAAATCTTATTAGATTTAATTATAAATAAATATCATCTAATTGAACGTTTTCAAACATTGAAACATTACTTTTTAATCGATAAAGGTGATTATATAGTACAATTTATGGATTCAGCTGAAGATGAATTAACAAAACGTGCACGTGATATAGATGAAAACAAAATTCAATCATTACTTGATGTATCATTAGCTATCACATCTGATGATCAATATAAAGATGATGTACGTATTAAAATGTTTCATTATGATCTTATATCCATGCTTGAACGTGTACTTAATATTGAATCATCGTCATCAAATATAAGTGAACCAATCGAAATTAAACTAACGGGTCTAGAATCATTTTCACTTGATTATGATGTTAAATGGCCAATATCATTAGTTATAAATAGAAATTGTTTAACAAGATATCAAATGCTTTTTAGATTTCTGTTTTATATTAAATATATTGAACGTTTATTATGTAATGTATGGCGTGCACATAAAAATGGTGGTCGAAGACGACGACGTGGTCGTGATAGAAAACATATTGTTACTAAACCAAATGGTGCTGCTTATTTAAGACATAAAATGCTTCATTTTGTACAAAATCTACTTTACTATATGAGCTTTGAAGTTATTGAATCACATTGGCATACATTTGAAAATAATCTAAAAAAGGTAATTTACAAATAAGAAACAATATTCAAAAAGGATTCAAATCGACATCACTGTAAATGTGTAGATTGAGAGTATTAAAATTTGAGTCGGCATAGAATGGAATTATGAATTTCATACATTTCATAGAAATTTTCAAATGATAATAGAATTATTCTTGTGAAGTTTGCTTTTTTTTTTTCAAACTTCTATATTCTTTGATGTGCAAATCACATATACGTCTCAGCTGATTAGATAATCTTGTGATCACGAATACACAGAAAGAATTCAATTTCGAATGAAATTTTTTCAAAACCTTGAACCTTCAAAAAATACGATTTCATCCCTATTCTCTCGTCTAAGTTTCTGTGAGACACCCTTCACTGTTCATCTGTCGATGTTTTTGATTGGATGAATATTTTCTCACAATGTAATAAATCTATTCTGCAAGTTGTAATACTAAAGCATTAAATTCGATTGAATTAGTGCTACGATATGATAGATTCACTAGCACAAGGCATACCATTATCAAGGGTTCGATGATAATAATGTCGACATTTGGAATAGCCCTGAGCACTGAAAGAAAGGAAAACAAGAACATCCTATATAATAAATAAATGACACATGTGTAGTTATCGAGTACATCGTCTCACTACAGAGATTTTCTAGTAGGAATAGAAGATCAATCAATTATAAATCCAATAAATTATGCAAATCAATCAATGTCAAGTGTTAGTTGCATGAATGCAGTTACAATATTAGCTCAATACGACAAACAAGAGTTGTTTTTCATGAGAAAGAAAGGTGATTGTCATCCAGGGTTAGATTTATGAAAAATTTTATATTTTTCTTACGATATTATTTTGAATATTATGTATAGGATTGAAATCAAAGAAAACAAAAGATGCTTGTTAGGATAGTATGACATATCATTTGATTTTATTTTCATGTTTAGGGAAACTATCTATTTACATCAATGAAATGTTTCGGTTGAATAGAAATATTTTGCCGACAGTGGTTAAATTGTTTCAGAGAAATTTTCGTAGACTAATCTATGCATAAGAATATGAGTAGTAGAACAAGACAATATGTCATTGGATAAATATATCGATTAAAAGAAAAAAAAAAGAATTTAACATGCGAAATCATTATTTAAAGAACATAACGATGTTAATTTGAAATCTTTATTAAAAAGATTGTATTCGATATTTCCAACAAAAACATAGGATTAGAATAAGAAAAGTTTTCATGATCCTAAAAACAAAGAAAACTTTTCTCGTTGTTGAATTCATAGGAATAGGAATTATTTTCTTTTCTTATTGATTACAGTATTGTAATCTTGCTTTTTTTTTCTTTTTGAAAGTCAATAATTCTATTGTGTAAACAATCAATTAAAATGATTCATGATTTTCAAAACTTTCTTAATTCGATCTTATAAGAATAAATTCTTCGTATCTGTAAACGTCATAAAGGTTTTATTCACGATAATTCATGTTTTTTTATTTCATATTCATGCAAATATCAATTTTTTATAGTAAAAAATTTTGAAGAAACTATTCTATGCCAATGACTCACTCTTTCTACCAACAGGATATAAACTTCCTAGTAGCAACTTATTAGATATCTAAAAAGAAATTTTTTTTTTATCCACAATAAAAGATTTAATAATTTATTTCATTTCGTTCTTTCAGGTAACAAATATTGATGAATTATTACAATATCATTTATTATTTCTTGATAACTGCCTACGTGATTGTATGTTAACCAGTGTACATCTATTAAGACATATTCATAAAATTATGGCAACATGTGTTATGTTTGCTAATGCGATGGATAATGTAGATGACGATGATGATAATGATAGTTTACCTGGTACTGTAGTTGTTAGTTTTAATAATAATTTTACTGAACAATTAAGACAATTACTTGATGCTATTTCGAAAGAAGATGGACCAGTTTATGGAACGACTGGTGGTGGACAACAACATACATTGACAAATATTATTCATCGGTAAGTTTTTCTAATTCATCGTATTGTTGAGAAACATGACTGAGAGAAATCAGGATTGTTTGACCTAATTGATATTATATATTATTCATACTTCGATTCTCTCATGATTAGCTTCATTGATTATCGAAGAAGAATATGTGAAGATCATAGAAATCTACGTATGCATGAATTTCATATCCAAAACATTTAGATAAGAACAGATCTATTAGATAAGACTTATAGAATATTCTACCTAATTATTTGCTCAATAGTGTAGAACTCTTATAGCTATAAATTATCTTTTGATTTGTATTAGAATGTAGACAAAGATTTTTTTTCATATTAACTATCAAGTAGGGTGTGGATAGAGAAGATCAAATTCATCTACATATCAATTGTAGTCCATTCAAGATACATGATTTATTGTGAAGAACTGCGAAAATTTATTCTTTTTTAGCATATTTGCTTTTAATCATTTTTGATTTTGTTAAATATTAAATTAATTCGATGAATGAATGAAGATTTGAAAGGGATGACCATGTAGGTTAGTATAGAAAATGTCAAGAATATTAGGAAAAAAAAAGAGTATCTATGATGTCTATACAAAGCTCATTAGATCTTCTTACTGTGTACATGTCAAAGTACGAGTGTCAGTCTTCTTTTCTCCAATGCTCACATCTCTTGCAATCATTTTGTTCTCATACTTATTGGTTTAACATGCTCATCGGTTACTCATTTTGTTGAAGATGACTCATGACAATTACTTATTTACATCTATGAATTAAGTAGACGGACATAAGTCTATAAAGAAGAAATTCTCAACGAACGATGATTCAAAACATTATTTAAGGTTTCATGTGAAAATATTGTTCGTAAAGATTTTTTCATCAATTTGAATTCAAAATATCAAAATTTATTTCTTGTTCTTGTCAGAATACGATTGTTGTTTATTCATGTAAATCTAATGTCATTAAAGTTCGCATATAATTAATTTGTACTTGTCTAATACTCGAATTGACACAATTTCTATGTTTAATTGTACTCTTTTATATTTATTGCATGTGTGTAGATCTAGTTAGACTTAGCGCTTAATTTTAATTTCCGACATAGGAATCTTAAAATTTAAATGAAAAACTAATTAAATATAATCTCAAGGTCTTTATGTTTCCCTGATATTGATAGAGGCTCACGAATACTTTCGTAATCCACCCGTAAGCTTTGAATAAAAAGCACAAGAACAGTTTCTGACTATCATCATTGATCTTTGCTAAATGTCATAATGTAGAAGATCCATTGTCAAACATGTTGAGCTAATTATATCTTTTCAAAGTAAAAGGTTATACGTTTAACAATAATTTTCTAAATTCAAAACATATATTACCTTTTCCTTTCATGTTACTATTCACATTCACATATGGCAAATACCAACAGATGGTTGTTAGACAAAAAAGAAAGACATATTGATATTTAATCAATAAATAAACATTAATAGTGATAAATCGTTCGTAGGAAATGATCAAGCACATTCTATTAAGTTTGACAAAAGATAATGTCAAATGAAATTACATTGCTGTTCTTATTATCAGATCAACAAAGTTTGATAAGCACTTTCCTGTTTATTCACAACGGACTACTTGTTCGTTTATTATAGATTCTTGGATTTTGACCAATATTCTAAATAATGAACGAATTTTTTCTCTCTTGTCAAGAACAATATTTGTATAATTCAAGAAAAAGTCACTCTAAGTTTTTTTTCTTCACTCAAGTGTAAGAACTGTTGTAGTAAAAGCTATGGCATCAAATAATTCTTCTATTACTTTTTAATAGAGAACAAAATGAAATTTCATGTCTGTCTTATTTTTAGAATCAACTTCAACAATCAATACTCTTAATTCTCTACGGTTCTTTTCCTTCTTCGTGCGACGAAGTAAAAACAATTTTCTTTTGCTCTTGTCCATAAAAGTAGATTGTCATTTTTCGTGTTCTAAAAATAACATGCAAACACTTGTCGTTTTCATCGAATTTGTTACAATTCAGAATCTTATCATTCATTTGTTATGTAGTTTTCGTTTTCTTGCATTCTTTTTTAAGTAACAAAACTTATATTTGTACTGGTTTTTTTTTCATTTATTCAAAATCTCTTCCTTTCTCTCGTCATTCTACTAACATGTTTTTCTTAAAACAAATGTCACAACAAAAAAAAACAGAAAACAGAATGATCATATCACACACAATGTATCTTCTCTCTTACTGTTTTTCGCCCATAGAATATATAAATTTAGATAAACATATAGTTCGAAAACCCATACAAGAAGAGTAGAGTAAGAAGCAATGAAGAATATGAACGTGTTTTTTTTTGCTCGATTAACATAAATGAACAAATTATAGACAACTAACTAAATAGAAAATAGTTCAGCACTGTTCTTCTTAAAACTTTTTGTCACAAGAAATGTACAAGTGCATAAAAAAAAACGAGAAATAAAACAGAGAGCAACAACAATAGTTAACGTTTTCGAAATCGAAATCAAGATGGTCACCGGTCAACAAGGAAAAATATGATTACAATACTCGTTACTCTAATTAGTCAAACAGGCATTTTCCAACAAAAACTTTGCATCACAAAAACAGAAAAACTGTTTAAAAATAAAATAGAGAGCGAAAAAATTGATTGTTGCGTTTAAAGTTAAAGAGAGCAGAAAATAAAATAAACGATCGTACATATACATGCAACTAAACTATGAATCCAAACGAGTTGTTATCCGTGACTTTTCTTTCTAAACAGTGTCTTTCTGACCAGCAGAGAAGTAGATACATCGCCGTCTTTCAAGCGGAACAAAATGAGAGAAAGAAGAGAAATGAATGTACACATACACACTCACATATCTTATCTGAAGTTGAGAGGCTTCAATAACACACAACATCAACAACAACAGTAAAGTTAAAAGAAATATGTATATATATATATATATATATGAAGAATGTTTTCTGAATTAGAAAGAAATAAAACTGATGAACAGACAATTCTAGTTTTAAGAATAACGACAAACTAAAGAATTTTATGGAAAATGTTTCCAAAATCTACATAACAACAACAATAATAATAATAAAAAGAACAACAACAAAAAAAGATTATGTACATTTTAACATGGATGGTTGTCTGCTATTTTTTTCTCTTCATATATTAAAAAATAGATTGCACTGCACGATCATCGGAACAACAAAAATAAAAATTATCAATATCTCATCTTCATCTGTCACCGTTAAAATCAACATTTACTTTTTTTCATATTACTGATCGTGCGATCAAAAGGATAGAGAAAAAAATGAAGCTAGCCTACTTAATAAATGTACAAAATATATTTTAATACTTAGATTTTCGACTGTCAGTGACTGTCGTTGACATTGGAAGGTATGACGATTGTTGAACATAAAACGATGATAATTGATTGATATTCATCGGAGTTGGCGTTGGTGGTGAAGTGGATAATGATGATGGACTAATACTATGTGTATTAGTATTTTTTTGTTGGTGTTGATTATGATAGTGATGTGGTGGTATACGACGATGATGGTGAGACACAGATGGATTGTATGTCACTTTATTCATGGGATTGTTATTTGTTGAAAGTTTTTGTATGGCCAATGCTTTATACAAACGATTGAGTTTATAATAATCTAAATATCGAAAATAATAAATTAAAATAAAGGCATTTCATAGAAAGAGAAGACAAAAAAAATGTTTCTTACAAGGAAAACTCTCAACATATCCACAATAGCCACTATCAGATGACTCATTTGATGTTGTACTATGCATTGAATATGGTGTATCCGAACGATCTGGTTGCATATGATTTCCATCACTGGGTGAGCCTTCAGATGACGTTGAGTCGGATTTTGCTTGAAACATATGAGTTTGTTCATGTTTAACTGGAACTTCGATTGGCGCCGAAGATGCCATCAGAAATGCAGGTGCTTGTGGTGAAAGTGCTCGCGGTGAAGTAAACAATGGTCCATTATGATACATTCTTGTGGCTGTAGTTGGCAGTGGTGCTGGTATTACTAATGACTTTTGTGCAACGGGATATGGCGATGACGTACGTTGTGGGGTTGATGAACCGGAGCAACTAGCTGAGTCGCATGGTGAACTATTTGTTGGTGATGACCGAGACGTATTTGTTGTTACCATTGGTATGCGACTTTGATAGAATAATGCATCAAGGTCATTTCGAATAACTTCATTTCCTTCCTTATCAAATCGAGCAACTATCAATTGTTGATTTTCTTTTGGGGATGCATGATTTCCAAGTCTAATAGAAAATATGGAAATTAGAACGTTAAGAAAATATTTTCATTTTTATTTTTTATTTTTTATTTTTGTTTTCTATTTTTGTTTTCTATTTTAGAATAATGTCTTTTTTTTACACTTGTTTTGGAGAAAAGTATTATGTCTCTAAGGTTAGTAATGTTGCGATGTTTTTTTGTTTTTGTTTTGTTTTTGTCAATGTAAGGTAAAAAGAGAAAAGGGCGACATGGAAACAGTTAAAGTGACAAGAGAGACAGACGAGAAAAAAAATGAAGAAGAAAAGAAGGAAATAACTGCGTAGGCGAGAAGAATAGAAAGCATACGATGCAACAAGAGAAAAACTAACTCGTCCTCTCTTTCTTTCTTCGTTATTTCATGTGATGACATCATGTCTCGTGATGTAGTTCGCGCGCAATCGACCTACGCATTTAGTCGAATTAGTAAACAGCGAGAGAGAGAATGAGAGGAAGAACTCTTTTGTACTAGTATGACTAAGTATAAACTATGCCAACATCGCAATTCTATTACTCATGATGATGTAACATACCTTATTGTGACTTCATATGGATCGATCCATAATGTTAACTCATGGCGAATACCGAGTAAATTGGGTGCAAATCCAGCATCATTACAGATTTGAGAAACAATAACATCACAATAATCATTTTCTTTGTTGAATTCTAATGAACGATAAGCTTGTCCTTTGACAGGTTTATCTAAACATTGATAAATAATTAAAGATAATGTATACACATGATTATGGCAAAGAAAACAAAGATTTTAATTTACCAGGATACCAATGGCCTTGAAAACGCTGAAGTAAATTTTCTTGAAGGAGTTTACGAAATTCGTCAAGATTTTCTTCTTTTATTGAGCCGAAACGCTGAACATATGTTGCAAGTAAGTCAAGTGCAACATCGATTTCTTTCTTCATTGTTTATTTGTTTTCGATACAGATATAGATAATTGTATGTCAATGACAAAATGAAAATCTGTTGTTACCAAAATAAAATGAATGAATATGTGTGTGGAAGTAATATATGTCGAGCTTTTATACTGCAGAGTAATGATGTGTACTGCACTTTATTTTTTTTTCTTGTTCTCTGTTCTCTTTCTTCTTCGTAAGAATAGCCAAGTAGGAAAAATGAAGAAGAAAAAAAATGAGAACAAGAGAATGGAAAAATATCTTGATCCATTTAATGTGCATGTTTTGGAAAGAAAAAAGGACGTGAACAAAATATACTACGTAATAATCTGCTCAGAAATGAAATAAAAAATTCTAGAACATTGCTTGCCTTCTCTTATTAACGAAAGAAAAAAAAGATAGAGAGAAATAGTATTAGCATAATAGAGGAAAAAATGATCTCCATGACCCTATGTCGGTCGACTATAGAGAATGCCGTTTGTGTTCCACTCTGTTTGGATTGGGTAACATTGATGACGTGTCACGATGACAACTGCTGATTCATTCAAAAACAAACATCAACATAAAGAAACAAGAAAAAAACTTGCATCATTACTAGACTAAACTACAAGCACGCACATACTTTTCTATTACATAACAACAGCTTATTCTTATCTGTCATTCTTAAAACAGCATGAATAAAAAGAACAATGTCACGCTAGTACAAAGAACTCACGTTTTTCTCGAACAAAAATGAAAAAGGAAAATCTAACTTTTCCCCATTAAGTTGCAAAGCAAATATTATATAATTTTTCGTCTAGTCAAGATTATTTCAAGGATAAAACGTTTTATATCGACAAAGAATGCTAGCAAAAAAGAAAAAAGCAAAAAAAAAATTTTTTATCCTATCCTATATACGAATAAAACAAATCATGAGACTTTTTAAATACTTTCATGTTTACAATCGACAACAAAGAACTACAAATAAGAAATGCTTGATCATGTTACTTAGTTTTAAAATGACCCTAAAGTACGATTCTGTAAGAACTAAAGAATCATGTAACCCTTGAATCGACTCGTGTAACATATGACACGTGAAATGCAACAACACATTAGATTTTATTATTGTAATTATTATTTTGATTCTTTTTATTTATGCTGTCAGACGTCATGGAAATTTCCATTTTGACATACATTACTTATTTTACTTTTTGTTGGCGTACCGATTTTATTTATTGCATTTATATATACGTTTGTTTTTTATCGGAACCAAGCACATGCTTAAAATCTATTCATCGATAACAAATCAAAAGCCGTCTAGATTATTTTATTTTTGATTGAGCTTTATCTTTATCATTTTTCTTTCATCAATACTGAAACATGAGAAGAAAAACAGACTAGTTTATAACTGAAACATGGATAGAGCAATATTTGCTTATGAATGCACGCTTTCATTTGCTTTTTCTTTCTGAACTTGGTCTGACGCCTACCATATGGCATCAAAGCAGCACTGCGTCAAATTTATGATAGAGTTGACCAACGTCAGAAATAAGAAACAATGCTACCAACTCAAAATCACATCATCAGAAAATAACGTCAATAGTTTCGCTATGCACGGAAAGAAAAAAGGTTTCAATGAAAAAACAATTAGAATACAGAAATAGTTGAATAAATTTACCCATATTCATGTGCATTATGACTATCAAGTGCTTGAAACATGTTTGTGTCAGCAATAATCGGATGTTATATTTAGATTTTTCTTCTGACAACCCCTAATATAACATTAATGTCATTCATCGGCCATTGAGGTATACAGATATATTTGCATCGTTTTGACACTTGCCTATGTCATTAGTATGCGATGAAAGAGAATCCACCGTTTTCTAAATATGAAAATCATGACGATTGCTCGTCATAAGGAAAAAAATATCTAGAGTTTAGCTCTTGAGTATTGATCTAGTCTTAATTTTCATAGTATTGCTATGATATTATATTAGTCATCCTATATCTATATACATACACACGATCAGTGACATGGCACAAAAAAATCAACATTTATTTGATAGAAATTAGTAATCCATCGGAAGTAAAGAAAGAAAAAACAATGAAGACTTATTTTCTTTCAAAGAAAACAAAATTCTATGAGTTCTCCTCTTCCGTAAATTAAAAAGAAAAAGAAAAATTCATTTAAAATCTAAGATAAATATATTTTTCCTATGAACTATTAATTTATTCATGTGCATAAATATATAACGAAAATCTTGTTGTAATATTCTATTCTCAAATATTATGATTCATCATAACGAAGCATGAACTATGAATACTGACCGTGTTCCATGTCATCACATACTGACTTTATCAAGTATCATCACAGAAAATACATTAAAGAATTATAATTATTAATTTTATACCTCAGTAGATTTAACTATAAAATTAGTTGATTCACCAAAAAACTTTGATATATATATATATATATATATGGTAATTCATTTTAGTTTCCACATGTCTAGACTTATGCTTCATTGCTTCTTCAATTCATGGAGTCGAATTATTTTCATTCGAAATGCCAGCTTGACTACATTTTAAATTGCACTCAATTGAGAAATGTCTTGTAATCCAACAAATGGCAATCGATGATGAAAATCAATATTTAATAAAGAAAAAATGAATAGAGGGTTATTTCTGCGATTCCTTACGAAAGACTTTTGATCTTCAGGAATATTTACGTTCTTTCTTCGAAGCTGTTTATTTTGTATGTCAATCAGAATAAATTCAAAACATGCAATTATGTTCAAGAAATTCATCAACGTTGAAAGGAATGGAAAATTGATAATGGCAGAATTGATGAACTTACATCTATATAATTTAAATATATATGTTGGGGGCAAAATTGGGATTAGGTCAAATCTTAGATTTGACCGGACAAACATGGGATTCCAATTTTGACCGGACAAAATTAGGATTTGGTTAGAGATAAATTTAAACAAACATGTGCTTTATGATAAGTGAAGTTGAATTGGAGAAAAAGAAAAAATGTGTTTCTAGGGGTTCTGTCGAGATGTAGTATAATTTTACGTAGTATCATTTAACCAAAAAATTCCCCAATCGAATTCGGCAACCACCGAAACAAATAACAGTATTGAATTTTTATGAACAACTAGAAAAGAATATTAATTTATTAGGTCTAAAGTTCAGAGACAAGAGCGTAATGAAACAAAATATTTATAATGATTAGGGGTGGAAAGTTACCGTTACTTGGTAACGTAACGGTAACGGAAAAGTTACCAGTTACCCGGTAACGGAGTAACTGTTCCAGTTGCCAGTTACTTGGTAACGGAGTAACGGAAAAAATATTCTTGCGATAACTTAGCAGCAAAAGGAATTTTAGAGAAAACAACGTAAGTCTATAACGGTTGACGAAGGTGAATCGGGGTCGGGGAATCCGAATCTGCAATTAGAATTCGAAAATATTGAAGTATATTTTCTGGGCTAAGGGAAGTTATTTATGAGTAAGTAAGTGAATATTTTAAAGGTTGATGAAAGTAAATCAGGGACGGGGAATCCGAATCTGCTTTCAGAATTCAAAAATATTGAAGTGGGTTTTCTAGGCTAAATGAAGGTATTTGAGTGAAACTAAATATGATATCCGCTAATTCTCTCATAAATACCTTCCCTTAGCCCAGAAAACATACTTCAATAATTTCGAATTCTGATTGCAGATTCGGATTCCTCGACCCCGATTCACCTTCGTCAACCTTTATAGAATTACGTTGTTTTCTCTAAAATTCCTTTTGCTGCTAAGTTATCGCAAGAATATTTTTTCCGTTACTCCGTTACCAAGTAACTGGTAACGGTAACTTCCCACCCCTAATAATGATGGAGTCAAATGTTTATTATTAACCAAGGGTAAACCATTAGGAATTTATCTCTAACCAAATCCTAATTTTGTCCGGTCAAACTTGGAATCCCAATTTTTTCCGACAATTTTCTGGTCAATCTTGGGATCCTAAGTTTGTCCGGTCAAAATTGGAATCCCAGTTTTGTCCGGTCAAATCTAAGATTTGACCCAATCCCAATTTTGCCCGCAACATATATATACATATATACCACTTCAATGTGTCCTTTTCGAAAAAGAATGATGACTAGATTCTGTTGTCGTACTCATTTATATTAACTTGAGAATTAAAAAGACGAATTTCACATTCATATTATTATCCTGTTTTTGAATAACGTTTTACAACGCATAGGGATTTCAAATTGAAAATCAAATATCTTTTGGTGTCGATTCAATCTTGATACATTTTGTAAACAAAGGAGTACTACTCACACTTTCGATTCAAAAACCCATTGAAATGTGCATACATATATTTGATGTTTGCAGTGAACAAGAATAAAAAAGAAGTAAAAACAGCTTGACAGAAGACCATTGCCAAATGTCATTCTCTCGTGTTGCATCACAATGGCCTATCGTAGTTTAAGGATAAAGATAGTTGAAAATAAGAAGTAAGTCATTGTTTTCATATAACCGATAGACAACACGCACTATGGTGAAAAATTCTTTCTCAAAATGAACGAAATTATGAACAAAACTATAAATAATTAGGTTTATAATAGGACTCATGGAATTTATTAGAATGCAAATTACTATCAAAATGTAATGAAAGTGAAGTTACCGATCGATTCGACTTTTTTCTAGAACGATTCGTCCACCAAGATGTGCCATATCATGATTGATGTGTACCAAAGCATGTCTTATGAATTCTACAGGATCGTATATTTAAATTTTAACAAAACGTGCAACACAAGAGAATAAGAAAAAAACAATTTTATTCACTTTAAAGTAAAAAGCAAAATGGTCACATTTTCAAGAATTAGTCGATTCACTAACCATACTATTCTTTAAAGCTAATTCTCACGGAAGAGTTGTAGACATTCTATCTAATGGTGTATACTATGCCCTATTTCCTGAAATCTCTACAGCATTCAGATTTATAAACTCATTGTAAACATTTCTTGGACGTATTGCGTTAGCTTATTCAATTAACAACTTATGTTCCATTTGAAGCTTCTTCAAGACAATTTGATTGAACGTGCTCTATCGATTGGTATCGTTGTTTTTCAGCACACAAAAGCAGCTCAATGACGAATTCGTTCCAGAAACTAACTTTCCTGTTTCGTTCTAATGTCCTCTCCCTTCGGAGGATGTGTTAGTAAAGGTATCGATTTTTATGAACACAAAATTCATACTGATCCACACAAAAACTGAGATTTTGACTTCAATGTATCAGAATGAATTGATTCAAGACGATTCTGCCCATCACAACTAGTAAACAACGTTGTTTTCAAATTCGATTGGAATTAATTTTTGTTGTGTACAAAACGCCAGCATACAGATTTTTCAATTATTATGGTACGCCGAATGTTAAATAGATTTCCAATATCTTGATAAATGACAGTGATCTTCTATGCCACACATAAGGTAGAAAATTACCTCAAACAGAGAATTATTTACAAGTAATCAAGTGCGATTCGTAACTGAGCTAATCATGTGAACCAATATTTTGACGATCTTATTCAAAATTAAGGATATGAAAACTGATTTTATGATAATGAAATAATTCGTACTGAATGAAATCAGATCGCAGGATCAAACAACAATAATTCGATAAAAGTCTTAGATTACGATATAGCTAAATGCGTAATAATATATTCATACATATCTATTATCCAAAATATACATGTAAACTATCATGATTCAATGACAGTGGATTTATATATGTTCTGTGTAAAATCAGAATTCAAGTACAGATAAATAAAGCCAATCATATGGTGTCCTTACGATAGAGTGGATTTCAAAAACAGAAGAAAAACTTAATCCTAGCAGCTTAAATATAGATGTAAGGATTAAAATAGAATAAAAGGAGGTAAGTTACGTAAATCAGATTCAGAGATCCTTCAAGCACAGTTAATAATGAATCATTTTATTATCAAGAACTAAATACACATAGCTAGTGATTCATTATTTGAAAAATTTCGAAAAAAAAAGATGTCATAAATCCAATTATTCTTGATAATTCAGACAAAGATATAAGATTTATTGAAGCATGTCAACTTTATATACGTGTATCAATAACAGATCGCAGTTGTAATTGTACGCGTAAATTTATCTAATATCGGATTTTCATGCAAAGATAGAAACCGAGAGAATTTTATTTCGACAAAAGGTCATTCAAAATGAGATCGTTTTACCAATATCGGTGAATAGATTAAAATGTTGTCTTTTAAATTTTCAACTGATATGACAATACATTGTTGAAGAAGAAAAAAGTATCGATTTTCTTTCAAATTTTACTTGTTTCATTTGTCTAAATTTATCTCCGGTCAACTTCTAATTTAGTCTACAGCATATGTTTACAATTGGAATGATTGACATCAAAATCCATCTGCATTCAAAGATAATCGATAATACACAAACTGTCAACGTATGTAATCGATGAGATATGAGAAGTAGATATACATCAAATCAATCTTGAATGATTCATTATGTTAGGAAAAAAGATAAACACTTTCATATATCTACATGAGTGAAGTGCAACTTTTTGGTACCGTTACTATTTAAGTAGTATTTGGCTAATAACTTTTGCTTCTCCAAACTTATTCGAATAATTTTTATACACATTATCGCACCTAGTATGCTCCATTGGCACACAAAATTTTAGTCCTTTAGCTCATACCAGTGCTGAGTTATAAGGTATTAATGACGAAAAAGTGCTCATTTTTAAAGGCACATGATAAGAAAACTGAATTTTTCGACCATTAAAAAACAAGAGGAAACTTATGCAGCTCAATAATGTTGTACAGCGTTTGATACCCTATCGAAATATATCAACGATTTGAACATAATGTTTTGTTTTTTCCTTTGTATAACGTTCGCACTATTTGAGAGGCAGTTTATTATTTTTCTGTAGAAGGACGAAAACGTGATTGTAATTCTGCCATTGAAAAAACTAGTGATACACAGACTCTACTACGAGAAAGACAACTCTTGAAGACCCAAAATTATCAGAAAAACCTGTGTTTTATCAGATTTATTTATGGATGAAAACAACAAGACTTTTTGAAAACACGGTCTTAATACTCATTTTGTAGAGTGACGATTTGAAAATTGAATCTTTTATAACTCTTTATTAAATCGCTCGATTTAGCTCAAAGTTTTACAGTAGATGTAGAACAATAAGTTATATGAGTGATAAGAATTTCAGCTGTTAATCCTTTTCTATTTGGGAGAAATTTACATTATACTGAATGAAAAGAACAGTAACGCATTGTTGCAGATATTTTAAGTTTTATATGAACAAACTAAAAGTTACATGTACAGGTGCAGTTTTTCATGCTGAATCTAATAAACGCTTCTCTGAGTGTTATGTACCAACGTAAAAAATAAAAGAGCAAACTTTATTGAACAATTAAGCTTTTATATCTACCACAAGAAAGATTGGAGTTTTCTGAGAATTTTCTCTCAATGAAAGGACTTAAAATTTTTCAATTTAGCCATCTTGTAGAGCTCGCTGAGCTCTATTTGACCATGTCAAAATATATCAAAAAAGAATGTTGCGCGATTTTCGAATTACGCGCACATTTAGTAGAAGAATCGCAAATTTGTAGAGCTCATGCCTCCCTTAATAGTCGATAAAGTGCTGGGAAAATGATGCTTCATACTACAGGCATAGAGTATAATAAAATGCACTACTCAAAAGTGGTTCAGATTCACTTTCAATTTTTTCCGTGAATTGTACCAAAAACTTGCAATTCACTCACATATACAATTAAGTAAGTCAAATACTCCTGTTAACTAAAATAAGAAGCTCAAACCGGTTCTGTGATTTCGAGAAATATCTGGCGAATGTTTTGGTCTCTTAAAAAATGTTTGGACATGAATATTTCAAGCAAAGACGAATACATCAATCTAGAATCAGTATTGCAGAATGGCACACCCACATTTAGTTTTTATAATAGCCCCAATATATTACCCATTATGGAACAAGTCTAAAACCTTCTTAGAATTCTTTCGTGCAAGAAATCATCTCTGATATTTAGGCATATATATATATTTCTTTTCTTTTCTTTTCTTTGCTGTGAATATCAATGTTATTTTGAATAAAATAAAACGCAATCAAAATCGTGCATGTTTAGTGAGAAAATTACAAACATTGTATTTCGAAAGTGAAATTGAGTTTCATTTGAATAATTATATTGATACATAAAACTGAACTTCAGTTTAAAATAAAGTTAAACTTTCTATATATATATATATAGATAAATGTATATATAGATCGCTCTCGCCGTCCTTCGTAAACAAATCACTTTTTCTTTTCTGAGAAAATTTAAATGAAATAGTCAAATGATTTTGTCTATCTTAATCTCTCTGATAATACTTCAATACAATTATCAGTCATCTCTGCTCAATATTCATAAAATTGCATTTAAAAAAGCCTCTTTTGTTCGTTTCATACACTAAGAGCTAGAAGTGATTTGAGATCAGTGATCTCCTAAGGAATCACTCATTGATCAAAGGTTTACGTTCAAATAGTACACTGACGATGACACACACACACACACACGCACGCACGCACGCACGCACGCACACACACACAGGCACACGGAAGGAAGTGAGAACGAATACGTATTCGAAAAAAGATTGAGGAAAGAATGAGAAAAACAAAGTGTTTTAAATAACAAGAAAATTAATTTGAAGGAAGATTTGTTGACGAAGGTGGTGGTGGTAGAGGTGCTGCTGCTGCTGCTACTACTTGTGGCTGTGAGGTAGTCGATAAAAGCGGTTGTTGTAGTAACGATGAAGGAAGTGAAGATGCAAAGGCCATTGGCATCGGTTGACTAGACGTTAAAGACGAAGAAGGAGCAGATAAAACTGTGCTTGTTGCATTCGTCGAAGGATTTGATGAATCATTTGCTGATGATAAACTGGCAGATATTGGTGTATATTGAGCATAGATTTCACTAGATACATGTTGACGGAGAAATAAATTTTCATGTTCAACGATGTTCACTTTGTCGTTAAGTGTTCGAATTTGTTGACGCAGTTCTGTTACTTCATCGCGAACAGCTGACAACAAATGCATTTTGACAAGATCCTAGAAAAAATAATAAACTCATTGTCGTTTTTTTGAAATCGATATATTCTTTGTTCAAACATAATACAATAAGAATGAAAAGATTTTTTTATTTAATTGAATCTGATTCAGCATAATTTTAATTAATTGAGTGCTTCCAAAACTGATTTGTATTTTCTCTTTTAATAATAATTTATTCTTCATATACGTCTGTTTGTTTTCCATCAATAGTTGATAATAATTTATACAACTTATATCTTAGTACGGTATGGTAGTACAATTGCAGCATGTCATAAATAATATGTAGAATCCGTCGGATCAGATTCATTTTCGCTCGTGTCGAAATCGATAGGTATTATTTCGATTATCGAGCTGAATTATAAACAATTTCTGATATAATCATCGTTCCCATGGTCTGTGAAATATTTAAAGCAAACTATTTGGTGATGAATTGAAAAAACTCAAATAACAATGAAGGACTTCGCTTCTTCTGATAGACTATCAGAATCGATTAAAACTTTTATAAATAGTTTAATGAACACGAGTTCAAGTGTGGACAAGCACATTTATAACCGAGCGTGCGCTCTAATTAAAATGTGTTTGATCTATTCCATTGTTAGTTACATCACTTCGTACTGTACATGATCGAATAATTTTCAAATCTATGCAATGAAATGAACATAGGAAGACTTGACTTACCATAGCTGCTGAAATTTTATTGTCAATATCAGTTGTACTAAAAATAGACAAATAGACAATTGGGACCATACATTCAGATACAAACATCTACTATGGATTAAAATGAGCACAGAAAGAAAAGCCGCACGACAAAGAAATGTCGAGCATGAATAATAATCGAGAAGGCTTTGTTTTTTCAACTGTGTAAAATTTTATTCTTGAGCGAAGCATTTAGCCATGGAAAATGAAAGCGTGAGTTTCATTCTATCAATTGTTACGAGATAATTTTAAAATGAATCTTTATTTTTAATCAGATAAATGTATGTGAATAGGCGTGTGTTTTTCGTTCCAATAAATTAAATGAGTATGCAAAAAATTATGAAAATACGTTTGCTTTGTTTTCGAATACCTGCGCTGTCGCCTACTTCTTAAACGAACTCGTCTCTCTGATAAACTGAAGCTTGAAATTTGGGGAGAGCAGTAAAAATTATTAGGAGACAATAAATAATTAGATTCAACTGACTTATTTTGTTTTGTTGGTGTCGTTAATTCTTTAAGAATTTCATTTGCGATTTCAGTGTTTTGACTATTTTCACTATTCAATAAACCCATGGCAGCAACAGCAGCAGTTTTTGCTGCTGTCTCAGATAAATTTAATGATTGACCGGCTGTCGTATACGTCCATATATCAGTTAATGAAGTTCCCGGTACTGTACTTGGACTATTGATATTGCTTGGATTGCCTGTTTGTATCGCTATTGGGGACATCAATTGTTGTGCCGGCTGTTGAGCAGTGAATATGGATGGCGATGATGATAATAAATCAGTTGTATAATGAGGATTTGCTGTTGTTTTTAATGTATCCGTATTATTAGTATTGTTGGTGATTGTAATGGGTTTGCTTGGATTTATTTGTGACAGTGTTGTTTTTGATGCATCAACATTAGGACCGTTTGTTAGTGTTGTTAAAGGTTTTACTGCTGCTGCTACTGTTGTTGTTGTTGCTGTCTGTATTGTTTTTGGTATCGTCGATTGTTGAAGAGTCTTTGTGGATGCTGTATCATGTTTTGGTGAAGTGAGTATTGGAGCTGACTGTTGTACAGATGTTACTTGGTGAGATTGTATTTGTTGTTGTTGCTGTTGCTGTTGTTGTTGCTGTTGTTGTTGTTGCTGCTGCTGCTGCTGCTGCTGCTGCTGTTGTTGTAGTTGTTGAAAATCAGCAAGAGTATTTAGATTAATTTGAGCGAGTGAAGTCGGCCGTGCTGTTGACGGTGGTCCAGCAGTATGATAAGGTGCAACAGAAGCGTAAGGTGAAGCCGTAGTTGGCGGTAGTGTTGAAATATATGTTGAGTGTGGATGCTGAGCAGCGTACATAAAAGCTGCATTTGTACCAGCCATTTGAGCATTTTGTAATTGGTCAGCAGTTAAGTTGGGAAATAGATTAGAAGAGATCACTGGATTTTCACTAGTTACATCTGGTCCTAAACATATTGAATAAAGTCATGTAGAATTATAATATAGACTGAAAAGGATTGTATTTTGCAAAAAAATACGCTCTAATCAATTATAATTAATCGGACGGTATTTTTAATTTCTGTATCATTTTAGCGCATGTAGCTGCATACTGATGACATGCCGATAGATGACACTACTCTTCTTCGTTGCTCGTCTCTGGTAAAATACGATAAGGTTTAGGTCATGTATTAAAATGTCAACAGTACGAAGCAGATATTGACACTCAAAAACATTATTAGATTGGAGACATATAGTTATATGCAGGCCTGGACATGTTATTTTTTGTATTCCACAACTCATAATCCACTTTCTTGACATCTCTCTTAGATATTTAGATTGTAACGAAATTAATAGAAAAAAAAATGATCTTATTCTACCTATATCCGGAATTCGTAAAGGATCACCGAGATTTCCAGTTGGTAATTGAGTTGTTGGTTGTGGCATTGATGGAGGTAGAAAAGAATTCGTAGCAGCTAAAGCAGCCCATTGAGCAGCATATGGTGAATAAGATGGTAGAAAAAATTGATAGTAACCAAATTGAGGATGACCTGGTAGAATAAAAGGTGGATTCGGTGCTCCCATATTTGGTAATGCTGTTGGTGGATAACCAGGAAGTAGACCAGCGGGTGGTGGAACATTAGCTGTTTGTACCAACGTTGCAGGATTGTTCATTGATAGTCGTTGTTGCTGCTGCTGAAAAGCAGCCGCATTAGCAGCAGCAGATGACTACAAAAACAATGAAATAGAGTTCTCTTATTGAAAAGTAATATCAAAAAGTAAGAACTCTCACAACAGCTGTTGCAGCAAGCGTTGCTGATGAAGTGACATTGGCATCACTGAGTGAAATAGGTGGTGCATTCGCTTGTATTGTTGTTGGTATCGTTGATGCATTGGTAATGTTTACAGGTTCATTTTCAATAGTATTATTCACCGGTGGATTTGTTGTAGTTGAAATATTTTCAGGTGGTTCATAATCATTTACCTTCCATCGACCGCGTACAAAATTTCTATCAACGCGTATCATTTGAAAACGTGATGGACAAACGGATTCATCTGTAGTAGAGGATACAGATGTCGATGCTGTTGGTGGCGGTTGTGGTTGAACAGCATTCGTCATTATTTCATCATGAGTGCTAACTATATTTGTTGGTAAATTATCAACATTGACCACATGAAATTTTCCAATTAATTGTTCATTATTATTTGTCGAATGATTTACTGTTGATGGACCATTCATAATTTTTTGTTTGTTTGTTCAATATTCACTTTGATTAATGAGTGATGATGATTAGATTTCGTGATACTAGTATCATAGCGACATTATTCTTGGTTTTTTTTGTCTAGAAAACAAAAGCATCAATAAAAGTAAAAATCAAAAATAGAAAAACAAATGCATTCAAAAACTTTATTGTATAACAAAACAAAATTAAATTAGTTGTACAGTGTAAAAATCATTCTAAAAGTAAAATATTACTGAATTGCGTAGAAAATATTTGCTTGATTTTATCTAAACTCAATAATCACATATTTAGTAAAAAAACATTATGAATAAATATTTCACCTTTTATATCTTTTAAATTTGCACTTTTCTGATTGATAATTACTAATAGTTCACGCATATCAGAACGTTTAGCTATTATCCATGGATCATTTTCACGTTTAACCATGATTTCACCGGATGGATGGAACCTAAAAATCGTCTATCTTATTCATCGTTATCAACAAATTGATAGTAGAAGAATTGAAAACGGTTTTTCCTTATAAAATTTCGTGATGTTTAGAAAATGTTCAATATCGGTTCGCTATCTTCTTATAAATCAATTAGATTATAATTGATATAAAATTACTAATATTTTATCTGTAAGTTCGAATGATCATGTTAGAAGGTGGAAATTATGATGAAATTCATCTTACCATTGTAAATCTTCAGCAAGTGTATTCATAATTCTAAAAATTCCACTATTTGGTTCTCGATGCCAATCTACTGTTGATGAATGTGCCATGTTTATTTTATTGAAATAAATATTTTTCACGGTAGAATCAACTCTGTAATATAAATCATCATGTTCTATTCGATCTATTTTAATTGAAATACACACGTTGGATATTTCTTTCGTGAATAGCCTTCAAAGCAAGGTACCATATCATCTAAATCTTTTTTCAACAATTCTATTTTGGATATTGTTTCACCTGTTCTGGATAATTCTTCGTCTTGAATAGAGAAGAAAAAAGAAGTAGTACAAAAATTAAAATTTCATATGTATAAAAAATATTGATGACATGAAAATATTTACCATTATAAAAAATACAAATTATCGTAAATAAATTGATATGTAAAACAAGTATCCGATGTGATTGAGGTGGATTGCCAAAAAAAATTTCTTCACTACTTAAATCTGTTGTTACAATTAATTCATCAGGTGGATTTGCACTTGTATCGATCGTTAAATATCTATATAAATGTCATATTTATGAAGGCTTGAGAGAAAACAAACAGTCGTCATTACATATGACAAGTTTGCCTAGGGTTTCTCTGAAATACTTGTCGTTTCATAGAAGAACTAATCAAAAACAGGAAGTACAACTATTCTTCATCTACTAATCTTTATATGATTGAAAAGTTAGTATCAATCTGTGACTCGCGACCATACGTCTAAGAATTACATAAATTTACAAAGAATTAAAAAAGAAACGAGAACGTGAAAAACATTCATTGTCATTTTGTGAGATTACAATGAATAATAGATTGAAAAGGAAAAAACAAATTTAATGTCATTTTTCTTCTTTAATCATTCATTAAATAACACATATTCAATGAATTTAAAATATAAGTAGGACTCAAGCTTGCTTAAGAAAGCTCTTTTTTGTTTTTGTATGTTATGTTAGATGTAACGTGTTGCATACTAATTTTTTTTATGGTTTTCTAAAAATACATCGTTTCAAGCATTCGTCTATGCTAAACAACAATTCTCATAAAACATTGAACGATCGAACTCGATAATCATCATAAGCATTTGTTAAAAAACTGATAAATATTGTAAATAAAGTTATTATTACGCGAAAAATTTCCTAGAATAATCATAAAATGATGTTATAATTGATCAGATATATTATTTATTCACTAGATAGTTCATCGATATCGTGAATTAATTCTATTCATCAACAGAAAAACAAATTTTTATGTGAATATTGACAGTGTTTTTGTTTTTAAATATGGCTTCTACCAACCGTGAATCTAAGTCAATGCTTTTTGACATGGCTTTTCGGAGTCCATATAATGTTTCGAATCCATACTTATGTTTAATTTAAATTTTATAGCCTAAATTAACAGAGACATTCAAGAGTACATGTAATGATGCGTACGATATTCCAGCAGCTTCAATTGAAAATGATATACATATGATAAGACATTGTATTTAGAAATTTCATTTATTTCTTTGGAATAACATAGTTCATTAAATGAATATTCTATATGACTGAAATTTTTCGACTAATTTACTTGAAATTGTCATGAAACTTGCTTGAAGAGTGAATTTCAATGAAATAAAAATAGTCTTCTTTAGAATGTCTAGATCAATCTATACGAATCCTTGTCATAGTATTTAAGGTATTCACATGAACTCAATAGAAATGAAAAGCCTATAGGTATTGTTTTACTTAGTCTTCTTGTTCGTGTCATACATATTTATCGATTTTCTACTGGAGTTAGTTTCTTAACATCCATTCTTTTATCCAAGACAAATAATTGTCGACATATGTGAAAAGAATTTCCACAAGAATATTATTCATTGTCAATGTTAGTTATTTTCACAGTAGGATACTTCAAACTAGTAGTAGTAGCTAACATATTAAACATTCAAATGTTCATTATGGTAAACATGTCAATTCCATTTTGTTATGAATATTATTTATTGAGGATACGTGTATTCTACTATGTCGCTTCAAATGTATGATGTGCGTTTATGAAAAGAAGAATGATATATATTTTACAAGTAGAATGTAGGATATTTCGATTGTCAACATATGTTTTTTTTTTCGCATTTTTCCTATAATAAATATTTCATACTATTTGATAGAAATGCTTTTAGTATATACTCTAATCGATAGATTTACATCTTACCGTATATTAGATGTATGGGTTAATGTTTTAATATGAGGCCAATAATAGAGTCGGAAAAATGAATAAATTAGACTAGTATGATCTTGATTGAGACCACTCCTTTAAAAGAAATGTATTGTGAATAATTTAACAACGAACTAAATTGTTTTCAATCTACCACATAAGTTGATTTCTATACATAACCATAGTTTCTCTCAATGACATAAATCGTAACTCAAAACGTCGTAGAAGTGATTGCATTTTCAAATAGATCGTTTTTTCAACAGATAGAAATTGTACACCGAAATATGATGAATCAATGTTTATATCCACTATCATTGTATTTAAATGAGATTGAATAAACTAAATGAAATAAGATTTTTATAATAAATTCATTGAAGTAAATTTTCGCTTTAGATTTTTGTTCATTGGAAAAACAATTTTGTTTTTATTTAAACATTAAATAAAACAAGCTATAGATATTAATCATAAAATTTATTAGTTCTTAAGAGTTATGACTAAATATTTCAGTCAAGAAGAGATTTTTACAACGTTATTTAATCTATAAAGAATTACATGACTATAAATAGAACTATTCAACAGATTTAAGAAAACAAAGAAAATCATTATTTCCTCTGTCATACTCAATAGATTCTTGTTTGTTTAGATTTAATTTTATTGTTTTCTAGAAGATAGTTGAACTTTTTAAATGTTTGATTGCTCGTAACTCTAATCACATAAGAAAAAACACTGATACAATACATTGAGAAATTCATCGACAACTTGTGTCAGTCTCCTAAATAATTCTAATCTCAATATTGTAAATTTTTATAGACGAAATGACATCATAAATATTTGTCATTGAAAAAGATCCTTGGCCATGACTTACGAACTGATATAATAATAGTCATAATATATCTGAAAGAGGAAAATCTACTGCACTGGATTGAAATAGGAACAGATTAAACTATTATCAATGTTTAAAAATATTTCAATGAATAAAAATGATTATTGTCACATGAGATGAATGAAACTTATTTCTTTCTAATACGTTATCTAAACACAACTTTGAAATGACATTTTTTTTTCAAAGAACATATACAAAACTTAGATCATTCAAAATGATTTACTACGCCTTCAATAAATCTTGTGTAGTTATTCAGATCATGAAAATCGTCAATGAAATTATCCCAGTAGAAATCATTCAAAAATAATCGTAAACTCGGAACTCGTTACGTTTCATTCAACAGAAAATTCTAACTTTTCTTTTTCAATCAATAAACTTAATAATGAATTCATTTCCTAATTACCTTATCGAAATGTTTTCTAAGTATATCTCGTAATTCTTCTACACCACTATGTTCAACTATTCCAGACATTGTGCCATATTGTAACTGAATAGATTAAAAACTAAATATTTTATATTCTTATTTCATTATAACAACTTACGAGAAAATATTGATAAGACATCTTTAGAATAGGTAACATAAGTTTATCATTAATATTTTCATCACAATATTCTCTGATTTGTATTTCATCTTTCTTACGTTCAATACTGGGTACATTAAGTGTCTTGAATAAATAAATAAATAAATAAACAAATCATGTCAAGGTAAATCATGTACCATAGCAAGACAAATATCGTTTTCAACTTTGTAAAATAGAAGACGAGTCTTTTGAAAATGAACACATTCACATGGGTTATCAAAAGAAAATGTTCTTTAAGAAATAAATGTAATTTTTAAAATATAATATCAAATAAATATTTAATTTGATTATGAAATATACTCGGTGAATTTAACTAAGCCTTCACAATAGCCAATGGTACGTATTTGACGATCGATGTCAACATTGGCTGGATAATAGTAAAGAATTTTACGAATTTCCTAAATAATTAAGTTTAATTTAAAATTTAAAAAAAATAATTTTCTTTTTAACAACAAACTTGTCCTTCTTTTACGCATAATAAGGGAGAATAAATAAAATAATCAACAAGATAAACATTCGATGAGATATGTTCGATTATTGATGCCATTTTATATTGGATATTAGTTATTGAAATGAGAGCAACTCGTTGCTATTTTGACTCTCTAGAGAATTCGATCGTTTTTGTTTCTTTTTTTTTCAAAAACAACACTTGGACTTTGTGTTCATTTTTTATGATACGTTATTCTAAATAACAAATAGAAAGGATGACACATACCACTAAAAGGAAGCAGCAAGGTTGATTGTTACCTACATCTATCGATCGAGTGCCATATATATATATATATAAATATGTCTCTGTATCTGTTACAATAAATATATTTTCATGCAAATGATGACAGCAGCTTATCATCACTAGATTACTGCCAACCATAGCAGGAAAATAAATTTCCTTCACCATTATATTTCATTTACATCCGATAGACATAAAAACAATTTGTTGATTCATAAATCTTCATTTTCCATATAGTCTAAGAACTATTTACAATACGTAGAACAATATACTCAAACATTCAATTTCATACTCTAATAAATTTATAACGACTAAACTCGAATCTCGCCAAAATAATTTTTATACATAAATTCAATTAGATAAGAAATCTATATAAATATTTTTTAAATCGATTGTTATATTTTGTCATTGATATCTTTTGAGCATAGAATTCATCTGATGTTTTATCATATAAATTATGTTTGACAATGGTTTTATTACTTGAAAATTATCATGAATCAGACGATGAATATTCTATCGCAAATATAATCTATTGATCCAGAGCTTTGTATTGTACCCGGACCATTGACTAGAAAACAAGACATAGAACATATGTATGTCAACATGACAAATATAGAATAATAGCATCTGGATTAGGCACAGAATGTTTTACTGATGATATGAATCGAACAGTAATGCTGATAACTGCCATTAAGCCTTGGTACAAATATCGAGTAATCTACAATGTTATCATATTTAACAGTAATTGTCAAGCTTATCGAAAACTCGGATTAGATGAATAATACAAAATAGGCATCGATTTAATTATGAATCAAAGATAAAAAGACTATAGGCTAATTTTCTTTTCGTATTCTTTTTATGATTATTTAATACTTGAAAATATCTCGTCATTTTTATTCTTTTTATTGCTGATCATAAATTTCTTTAATTCGATTTTTGACAATAAACTTATTCATTCTTACTTACATCTTGTATGTTACATAAAAAAAAACTTCGAGAATCTACATAGTCCACATTTTCAATTGTATTTTATCAAATTGTCGTTATTCAGACAAGTTCTGATTACATACAGATATACCTTGTTGTGTTGAAATAAGAATTGACAATAATGAAAAGTCGTTTAATAGATCGTATACGGTATTCAAGTCCAAACATAGAAGTTTTACCAACCGAAAGACCACAACGTATTGAACGTGGATTTTCTTTAGAATTATTACCATCGATTGTTAATAATGTTATTGAGCGTCTTCGTGATGAAGAATTATTGGAACAAATCAATAAGATAAAGTATGTCAATAGATTTATTCTTCTTTTCCTTTTCTATGAACGTATTTTCTTAATAAATAATTAAAGAGAAGAAAATAAAAACATACGTTTGGAAAACTTCCTGTATTCACGCTATTTACGACGTGTTAGTACTTCAACTATCATAGAAACATTTGATCAATATAAAAATCATAATATGCTTATCGAAAAAGAGACAAATATCGAACCAAATGATGATGCTCTTCCTAGTGCTAAATTATATAAAGTAGTCCAACGACTATCGAGTAATAAATGTAATCGTATTTTTCTTGTTTATATCTTTACTTGAATTAATTCGAATCAATGTTTATTCTAGTGGAAAGAAAGTCGACTGTCACATTGAATGCAAAACCTTTATGGAATAAATTAGTAAAAAATTTAAGTAAAGCAACTTCGCTGACACAATTCACAAGTGTTGAACAAGAAAAATTATCCATTGCTGCATACGAAGTTGAACAAATGCAATTGGATTGGCAAAGAATGAAAAATAATGCTGCAATAGAATTAGATAAATTACATGTAAGTTTAAAATGATCTCTCTTTCACTCACTCTCTCTCTCTCTCTATGCGTATATGAACATGATCATAGTTAATTTTCATTCTTTATTAGAATTATTTGTGTTTGAAAGTTCTTACCGTATTAAGATATTTAATTAGAAAATAACCCTCGATGTTTAAAAAGAAAAACTGCCAGAGTTTTTAAAATAAAACCCTGCGATTCAGAATATATTCATCGAAGATAACCAACCTTTCCGAAATTTCACAGATCTATGTTTTTGCCTCAGAACGAATAGTTTCTTGTTTTATAATTTTAGAGACAAAGTTATACACTATTTTAATTACAACTAGTTTTACGTCTAGTGATTCATATGTAATAGGGTCATTTGTTTCTATCTACGTATTTACTCGAGTTACCAACAGGAAATAAATATTGACTTTTAATCCGAAATATTAACTAGACGGGGTCGCCGAATTTCGTCAACATGACTTTCGCCAATTATTGGCGAGAGTCTAGAAGGTGCACTGGCGAATTCCCACCGGACTCGCCAATTGGCGCATGCTCATGGGGTATATTGATGAAAGTCAGATGGACATTCGTCAATAGTGGCGAATGTACGGTGGATATTCCTCAATATTCACGATAATTTACTCGAAAAATTCACGAAGGGCACTCCCGGATATGACATGGTCACGTTGAAGTAATTCTAATGAAAATGTGTAAGAAAAAAAATGAAATAACACGTGATACACTCCAGATGAACAAAAAAGAAAGACATGTAAATAAATCAAGTTGTTAAAAATAAATAGCGAAAGATAACAAACTAGAGAAGGCTGAAGATAAAAACCTACATGCGATCCGATAATGAGTTTCACCATGATATTGACACGTCTGAATGGAAATTTTCTTCTTGATTCTTTTTTTCCTTTCTTGCCTCTGCCAATATGACAGCCAACAATATAAGCGAATGATGATATTGTTTCAATCAGTGATCTTTGGTTTGAAGCCAACAAATTTAGATACTTGACGATCTGTTTAACTTTACGAGCAGCTGTACGCGTTGAGCTGTGTGATTTTGTTGCGGAGAACCCTAATCATGTCTGAATCATTCCGTGAGATATTGCACTCTCCTCTTATTTTAAACATTGCAAAAAGCACCATAAATTTCGATGTTGAGAATGTGGTGGAGTTTCGCCAGTATTGGCGAATGTACACATGACTTTCGCTAATGGCGAAAGACTGATTGGCGACAGTCATACTGGCGAACTTCGAGCTACTCAACTAGACTCGTTTTCATCTGTTGAAGAAGTATGTTTACAATGTACTATTAAGCTTCCCTCAATACCAATCTAGTTAATGGGATTAGTAAATGTGAATATACATAGTGAAAGTCTTCATTCTATTTTATTTCATCTTACTAAAGCTGCTTTTCTATACTGACTGGAAAGGACAAATATCGAAAGGATTTACTTTTTCATCGTTTCCGGAGTAACACAATACGTAACTAATCAACAAGAATTAGTCAAAAGCTAAAAGATTCAAGTACAGATATACAAATATTCTAGCTTCACCATATTTCATCGATAATGAATCGAATTTTTTCAAATATAGAATCATTTATTCCAAAATTAAAAACAACTATACCTCAATAAAAAAAATAACAAATTTTAATTTTTGCACAACTGCAAAAAAACCATATGTCAAAAATTTTGTGAAAGATATTACAAATTTTCAATATTTTCTATCATGTGAAGAGATATTTGATAATCACATCACTGCTAATTGGCTTCCTTAAACTATCGATTAGCAAGACGATAATATTTTTTAAGATTAGTACATGAATACTTTCTTTGTTATGAACAAATAAATACAGAAAAACGAATAACTCTATACTCACAGAAACTATCCAATGCAAAAGAATTTTCTATTTATCAATTCATTCTTGTATATTACGCAAAAAATTGTGATATTCTGACATACTATGCTATGATAAATCATAATGGATTGGCTCTTATTGATTATGCTTAAAGAGTTGCATTCGATACATAGAGATATTTTAATGGTGCTATTTATGTAGACATACATAAGTCGCATATCGTAGTTGATAATAATGTTTCCATTTATAACACATTTCCTCTGTATTCATATTTCTAGGTTCTTCTTCATGCTACTCAGTCGGACGAAATGGCTGAAGAAGCATTGAGTCGTGACTTGGAACAACATATAAATCAACTTGAATATCATTTCGATAAAGGGAAATTAAAACGATCACATTCATATGTTCCGCCCAATGTTCTTGCTACTCGCATATTTAGACGAACAGAAATACATCGACGTTTGATTGATTTTTTAATACTCGATTCAGAACGTATGCAGCGACGTATCCGAACAATAGATAAGACAATAAAAGAATTAGACGATCTACGTGACAAAATGGATGAAATCGATATAAATTTTGTTCGAACGAAAAAAACTGATTATTTAGAAGCATATAAACAAATTGATAGAGAATATATAATCAATAAATCATCACAATATCCCATTCTTCACTGTTTAAAAGAATGGGAAAATATTTTATATGAAGAAGAAAATTTGAAGATTGCTGACCAGAATAAATATGAATTCTTAGAGCATGCCTTAGAACAGATTGTTAGTGAAATAGATTTTATTCACAAGAGAAATGAGATTGTATTCAATCAAAATACTCGATTAAAAGAACGACTAGCTGATATTAAGCAAGTACCAACAATTACAGAATATGCTTATGTTATTCAAGAAAAAAAACGTTTACAACGTGACATTGATATTTGGACCAAACGAGTTAATATTGCTGAAGTAAGTTTTCTAATATAAGATCAAACTCATTGTTTTTGTGAAATATAATTTGGAAGGAGAAAGCTATCATTCTGTAAAGTATAAACTAGTTTGTGTGCTTAATCTTGAAAGGATGTTTTAACGAAGATGATAAAGAAATCAATTCTGAAAACAATCATCCTATGATCTGAAACAATGGCTACACTATGTATTCTGAAAAGTTAATCGAGAAGAAATTTTGTCAATAACGGTTTCATTTTGAATTTCAATTCATAGTTGTTTCTTAAGAGTATCGCCTAACGTTTTTTTATCCCAAGACTTCTTTAGATTAGTATACAGTAGAATAATTTCTTAGCTCTCATGATAACTAAATTTAAACGAGTAGAGTAAGAATTAATCGTAGAGCTCAAATTTCTAAATATTCTGTTACATAATATATCAAAGTTTTAATGACTGAAAGAAGAATTGCTTGTTCTAGTCGAACTATACAGTATCATTTAAGAAACATGAAAGATAACAGGGATGATCTTGAATATTATGGAGCAAAGATTTCAAGTTTCCTCTGACTATTCCATGACAAATTGTAGTTCATTAAAAATTAGATGGCGAGAAATTTTGAGCCGTATATTATGATGTTTTCGGAAGATATTCAACGAAACGTAGTAAAAAAAGAAAGGTAGTTTTTCAAGCGGAATTTGCTATGAGGTTTTTTTCCTATGCATATTATTTTATTACTCAAACGAGTATGCTTGCATGTAGAACATGACAAAGTCTTCTTTTCTGAACTATTACCTTGTACGAGTAAAATGAGAATCTCTAGTTTTGTATCTTAAAAACTTGAAAAAAAAACAGAATTTCTACTCTCATTACAAAAAAATGTTCTTTTATGTAATACAATCAAGGTTCAGTCTAACAATGAGACTTCAGCACGGTCAGCACTAGACACGCTGTCTCAAATAAAAACAAGAAATTAACTAAATTAAACTCACTTTGACAATGTTGGTGTCCTCAACCGAATTATGAGCACGCAATAAGATAAACTGAAAAAGAACTTCGTATTCTATTATGGAAAAACGTAGAATGTCAAAAATTAAAATCGTCGAGTTCAAAGACAAATTGAATATCTGAAAAAATTTGTTACGAATGAAATGATTGTTGCTGACGTTCATATGTTAAAAGTTCTGCCAGGTTCAGCGATGGTAAAATTCTTTCTAGAATAAGTGAATTATTAATAGTGTCACATTAAATCGTAAAATGTATACTTGAGTACGAGTTTAATCGCGATCGAAATAAACTACCCGAGAGAATGCATATCTTGTAGATTTTGGTTATCCAAAAAAAAAAAGAGAAACACTTATCACAAGCATAAGAATATTTTTTATTCTCCTCGATGGATGATCATGTTTGTAGCTTATTTTATCTTTCTTTCTTATAAATCAATAATAGAAACTTCGATTATTTGTTTATGTCTTTTATTTTGATGTATAAAAATTCTTAAAATAGAGATATATATTTTATACAAAAATTTCTTTATGCTCAATAAATAGATCTCTATAAATCTAAAATGAATATTAATCGTTTATTTTCTACTAGACAATATTATCACAATTGAAACGGCAAACAAAATCACCGAAAGTTCTGCCACCATTGGTATCAAATGCTATCGATCGACATCAATCATTTCCACTCGCAAGTGAATAAGCCATACTTGTACGTCGTTGTTGTGATCCAATAACAGTTCCAGTAGTATTTTCTTCGAGAGGTCTTCCATCTGAAAATTTTACTTTCAGTCCACTTGTTAATGTATATTGAATAAGGACAGGTCCTCGACTCTTATCTTTGACAGGACTTAATCCATCTGTATTTGTTGTTTGTCCATCTTGATTAATAGAATTACGTAATCTTGTACTATCATCTGATCGTTGTCGTGCTGTTCTATTAGAACTTGGAAATGGAATATCAGTAACTTTATTCGGTTCAATTTTTTCAAATGTTCTCATTCTTTCATTCAATATGCGTTGCGTTTTCGTTATTGTTGTTAGATCAACTGGAGTCGGCGGTGATGAATGATGTTTTGACATTACAGTTACGGTTTTTTTCGATGATAAAGGTTTATTTGCTGTTGATGCCGATGAACGTGTGCTTGTTTTAGCCGATTTAGCAGCACGTAGTTGTTGTTGTTGTTGTTGATACGTATTCAATTGTTCTTGTAATCTAGCCAGCCGCGACGGATGTGTTTTAGTTAAATTCATGCGAAACAAATATGCTTTAAAGCCTGCATAGTAATAAACAAGTTTATCTTTAACTAGAGTTGTTCGTGCCTCATCTAATGCTAGAAAATCATTCACACCAGCCGATAAATATTTTTGTAATGAACGTACAATACGTGTTTGTATATCAGGATTAACTAAATCAAGACGACAAGTAAAATTATTGGATGATACATTCGTTTCAAAATATGTATCGAGTAAATAGCGTACTTTCGCCTGTAACATCGAATCATTTGCTATTTCCTTTAGACGACTAACATCGATACAAAATAGAAAATCGTGATCTAAGTATTGAGCTTTTTTTTGATCGACCCAATGTGTTAAATAAGCATAAAAATAATAAAAACGTTCATTAAAACGACCAATAGCAGCATCGGATATCAATTGAAATAATTCGGCATAGTGTTTTTTTGTTGCTTTGCCTGTACCATCATTATTTGACGCTAATGCTTCTACATCTGGATCAAATAATGCACCGAAATCATCATCGTCACGACCACCAGCTCGTCTACCTTCATTGACATCATTAAATAATAATGTTAATTCATCATAAGATTTCGATAGGAAATCATCAATTGATTCGATTTCAAATTCTTGTAAACGCTCTTCACAATAACGAACGAATTCATCTTCGAATTCAATACGTATATCACGATAGAGTGCTTGAATCAATGCAGGATCTGGACGTCCACCATTTAAATCTAACATTTCAGTTTGTTCTTCATTTAATGGAAGAAGAGTTCGTTTTGATTGAACATCGATATAAGCCTTTCGCATGCGATCCATTTGTAGTTGTTTTTCATATGGATTCGTTGTTTCTAACCACTAAGAAAATATGTCATGTAAAGTATGATTATTTCATACGAGCAAGTTTTTCTTATCATATAGACTGATCGAGTTTAGGAAGGAAAGAAAAGCATTAAAAAAAGTAACATCTCTTAGCTATTGTAAAATTTAGATAAGGCATTTGAGGAATCAACTAGTAGACTATAGATTACTTTTCTTTCATGGCATACAGGCCATTGCTTATGAGTTCAAAGATCATATAATTATGATTGTGTGTTGTAACAGTTGTACGCACAATCAGAAAACAAAAAGAGAACAATTATTTTCACTTTTAGAACGTGCACGAATCACATTTTAAAAGGTCTGCTCTTAATCGATGTAGACAACTTCTTCAGTTTTCTATTGTCTTTCGTTTAGTACTTGATTGGTTCGTTTCCCTTGAATGAAAATCCTTATAGTGTTTTATTTCAGGCCATGAAATATTTAATCATCATGTTGAGTTCTGGTTCAAACGAATTCTTTTTTTGCAGAGTTCTCGATGAGAAATCTTTAGTTCGAACTTAGAAACTAGTTACAGTTAACTCTAATGATGATATTTTGAGTTTGTCACAACTAATGCAAAAAAAGATTTAGGACAATTGAAAGAAGCGAAAATTTTATATTTATTTTTAATATTCATTCAATTGATTCTGTTTCTCTTCTTTGTATTGGTCAAAAGAAAAAAGAAAATAAAAACTTTTCTATGTGAATTTACCTTAACAGCTTCGAAGAGAAAACCAAGTTTGTGTTCGAATTTCGATGGAGTAGTTTTACTTGATTTAGTAAAACGTTGAAAATCACTTAACAGTAAACGTTGAGCATCTTTTGCTATTGTTACTGATTTACTAGGTATAATTCGATCAATATATAATCCTGATTCACGTCGACGTGACTGAGCAGCTTTTTCATTGTTCACTGTATCTAGTTTTTCAGCTGCTTGTTTTTGACGTCTTTCTTTGGCGGCTTTCAGAGCTTTCTTACGATTTTCTTCTATTCTACGTAAGCGTTCAAGGCGTTCAGCACGTAAACGCTGGCGTTCTTCATCAGTCATGGCATTTTCCATGGCCTCAATAAAACGTTCTTGTCGTTCAGATGGTGCCGATGGAATAAAACGACTTAACCATGGCCGTTTTATATAGATGATATCATCAGATATCTTGATTTCTGTCTCAGGGGAATGTATTCGTTTTTTGGGTGACCTTGGAGACTGTGTTTGTTTGATCGGTGAACTTGTTCCTTTGACTAATGTACCAGTGGGACGCGTACCTTGGCGTGTTGATTCTGTTGAACGTGTTTTTTTATTTTGTTTCTTTGAAATAGGCACCACTGGACTTTGTTCATCGTCATCGTCTTCTTCCATTGTATCTTCTTCGTCGTCATCGTCGTCGCTTCCAGCAACTGAATGTGACGGTGATGACGTTAAATAATAAGCAGCTGTAAAACGATTGACATCTTCTTTTATACAGCGTAACCATGAATCTTTTAAGATGAGTAATGCTCGTTTAAATAGGGGTTCAAACGAAAGTTTATCAAATTTATAACCATGAAATGTGTCGAGCCATTTACTTATTTGTATATCTGGCATAAAATGATCGAGACATAATTTTGCCGAATTACCTAGAGCAATATATATATATATATACATAACGTTTGATAAAAAATATCATAATGTACGTAAAGTACAAAAACTATAAAAATCAATTCTGTAACTATCTTTATTTTCTCTAAACATCGAAGATACCGGACTTTTTCGTATTGCTTTAAAGAATAAAAAAGTGAATACTACCTAGCTAGCTAGAAATTTCTTTGTTCAAAAATTAAATTGGAGGTTTTCAAAAAAATTATGACAAACGTTACTTTTCTAACTAAATAGATCAATTTCACTGTACCATGAATTTTTCAAGTCACAGCTGTATCGAATATGATATTATCAAATAATCTTATTCAGAGACACTAATGGTAAATTAGGCAATATTGTACGCAGATTTGATTTTCATGTTTGAATTAAACAGACATGTGTGTGAATAATACAATAACTTAAGATTAAAGTAATAACGAGAGATCCTTGGTAAATCAGAAGATGAAAACGACACATATTCGCTTTTTTTCCAAGTTTAGTAAGACAAATCATTTTTAGAAAATCTATCATCATTATCTTATTTCATCATACTATGTCGACAAGAACTTTTGGGGTGTTTATAACTTATTGCAAAAATTAGAATTCTGATAGGAATAATTAAACTATTCTAGTTAACTGTGCTTACTTTTACAGAAAGTGTTATCGACTAACTCGAGCAGTCCGATTACTTGATTATCAGACAAGAGAAGCAAAAGTCTTGCAACTTATAGTAAAGAGTCACCTTAATAATTCCATCTGAATCGATAGATGTTTATGAAAAATCTTTCTACACAGATTTGTAATGTGATGCGCATTTGAAGTTAATTTCTATCTTAGGAAAATTTTTCACCAAGTGATACATATACCTTTAGGGAAGGTCCTTCTTAATCTGTTATCACTTAGAAGTTTATTTTGTTGTTTTCGAACAATTTGATGTACACATGTATGCTTCACATCAAAGGCGTCTTTTTGTGTAAGTTGGCTACTACAGTAAACTATTGCAAGATAAATATATATTGGACTTTTAGTCAATAGAATATGATTCGTATATACTCTGCTTGCAAAATTTCTGCTATCATCATTATAAGAGATTTTCAATTCTATTCAAATGAATGATTTTGTTTTCATGCTAAATATTTTCAAATTAAGTTTCGGTAAAAAATCTTGAAATCCACATTTTCCTTATTCATATGCAAGACTCTTTAGCCAATGATCTATGAATTTTTTACACTCAAATAAAATTATATTAGCTACTTACCAAAATAAGTATTTAAAATTGATAAACCATGTTGACTTTCAAGAATTTTATCATCCATATTGGAATAACGAAAATCATCAACATCATAACAAAAGAGCATCAATGGTAGTAATCGACGTTCATTAAATGTAACATAACGAAGGAAAAGACCGCCAGCTTGTTTATCTTGTCGAATAATAGTTGCATATTTTCGCATGAATAAATTATTAAATGATCCTTCAATATCATCTGGAAAATCTTCGCTATTTTCCATTGGAACAATATTTTCATTTGTTGCATAATCATCCGAAAGAAATACACGTGTCATTTCGATTAAATTTGCACGTGTAAGTTGATCGATTGGATAAAGACAAACATCGGCTGGTCGATTTCGTTCAATAGGAAAACGTAATTTTGGATGATGTTTTTCAAATAATTGATGTATTATAAATCTTGCTGACCAATATATACGAAGACGACGTAAAACATCATATTGTACTTGAAGAAAAACGTCATGTGTCAATGTGCCAGCTGTGTCCGAATAGGCACGACGAATTTTATTTTGTAAATGACGCATAAATGGTAAATGATATTTACCATCGTTTAAATCACGAAAAAGACGTGTACGTGCCACAACATTTTCAATTTGATCAAGGCCAACCATGGTATCCTTAAAGAATTCACAGTCCATCCAAAAGCGATATAGATCATAGCCACCTTTTGTTGTTTGTAGGAAACGAACAAATGATAGCATGCCAGCGAATGACCCTAAAAGGACTCGATAGTGAACTTCTGTTTCTTTTTCTTTCTATCTATCTTGTCAAGAACATGAAATTATATACATGTCAATGGCTTCTTGTTTTCAGTGACGAACAAAAGGTAAACAAGAGATTTTTTAACCATGTTTAAATATACTCGGCCAAATAAAAACTCTAATGATGCAAATCATCGACGATCTTTCCTTTTTTATTCTTACTAATGCAATTAAATGTTTCCGGATGTTGAAATAGTAAATTGACATTAACCATAGGCAATCTATGGTAACTTTTTCTATTTCAGTGTATCCATTGAGAAACAAAACACATCTAATGTACGAAATACATTCTTTGGAACTTTATTGTATGAATTTCAGAGAAGTAAAGATAGGTGATTGCAGAGGCTTCGAGAGTATATGTTTTGCATATTAAATCAATATAGAACATGAATTTTTTATTTCAATTCTATTCTTTTTTATTTTACTTGAAATATTCCAAGAGAATAATTTTAAAGTGTTCGCTGCTAGAAATACGAGTATTCGAGTGCATACTCAAGTGCAGCTTGTGTTTTATTCTTAGTCGCATGCTTGGCACTTTTACTTAATCAAATTACTAGTTGCCTTGCTGAAATATTTCACTTACCAAGATATTTAAATTTCAATTGATTACTGGAACTTTGTATTTCTAATCCGAAATCTCTGACATCATTATTTTCTTCTTCGTTTTGAGCATCTTCAAAATATTTCATTTTAACACTACTATATATTGATACACTTCCAGGATCATTTGGATCTTCCGATGAAATATTTTCATCTTCTTTGGGCAATGATTTTCTTTGACTTGTTTTAGAACTTGACGAACGTTTAGACATTTTACCTTGGTATTTCGGTTGTATAGTTGGAAAAAATATTGACAAAGAACTAACTGAAATGAATCGTTCATAGTAGAATTCGATTTCGAATAAAACCAAACGAATTTACCCATATTAGCTGGTACAGAATAAGCTCGACTGCCTGGTCTTAGGAAAGCTTTGGGCATACGTAACAATTCAGAAACCATAATATTATCTTCAAACATCATATGTGCATTTGGAAATGGCTCATTTTGATCAAGATCTTGTTGTTCTTCATCTTCTTCAACTGTGACTGTTTGAGCCACTCCCTGGCCATTTGAATTATCTGTTGAAAGAGTTCGAGCAGCTGTGTAAACACTCCTACAATGTATCGAGAAGAAAGTGATTTTCTTTTAAAAAAAACTTTACTCTATTCGTTTCAATAAATGCTGAACAAGACTTACTGTCGGCTATAACCTCCAATACCTTGACTAGAATATTCCGATGGTTCATTCTCATTTGTTAATGGTCGTAATAAAAGTTTACACAATTTATATTGTCGATAGAGTTCTGTACGCCAAAACAGACTAAGTCGTTCAGCTTTTACCCATTCCATGATTTGTACTTGACGATTCTTTAGTGAATGTAAATCATTTTGATTAACTTGATCGGGTATATCATCTAGTTGTATAAAATCCGAAAAACCACTATAAATACTAGTAGTATCGCTTTCCTTGGTATTTTTTTCATTATCAGAAACAGTTTTTTCATCATTTGTATTCAATTGTTTATCTGTATTTATTTCCATAAATGTATTCATTTCTCGATTATATTCAAGTTTTTGTATGAATGTACCAAGTCGAAGAAATTCATTAAAATATTCAACAAATATATCATCTAATGAAAGTAGTTCATCAAAATCGTGTATTGTACACGAATCAGCAAAAGATGCAGACGGCTGTTCGGGCATGTTGAATTGTCGGTGCACGATGCGCTGATGTTTACTTTTTTATCGAACGGAACAACGAGTGTGCAAAAAAGAAAAAAAAATCAAGCATCCATATACATACATACATACATAAATATATATATATATTCCTTTTCTTTATTTTTCACTTCATCATGAGGTGAGTGTTTGACTTCTATTGGCATGAGAACGACAGAAAAAAAGAAAAGGAGAACAAAGGCTGTTGCCGTTGCTACTTAAGACTCAATCAAATATCGTGTAGCTTATCTTTTATCTATTATGTATTGCATTCTGCTTTGAAAGAAGATAGAGAAAATCTAAAATATGACTGATATACACACAAAATTTATGAGCTATTAAATTTGTTTTAAAATTCGAAATAAACTTCTGTATCTTCATTTTTTTTTCTTTGACTAGATATCTTTTATTTTTTGAATTCACAAGTAAGTGTGGGCTTGTTGATTTCGATTAGTAAAATAGATGAATTGCGCATTCGTCTTTTGAATGAAAAAAAAACAGATTAAAATAAAACATATTTGAATTGTTAAATTAAGTCGATATAATCGAATAGGTTTACAAATAATATTACACAATTCACAACGTTGATTGAGAGAATAGATGTAATAAATCAACGAATGCAGTTATTTCAACATATTCTTATGGCAATCGATTATTTGTACTATCGTCAACGTACTACCTTAGAGATAAGAACGGTTGATAGCGCTTGAGGTGTTTGTTTTCAGTTATCAGAGGTTGAATCGAGTCGTCTCGATTCAATGTCATGTTATCAATTACCAGAAAAAAATACACATCAAATAAATAAAGCATACATTACAAAAGAAAATTTTTGATTCGTACGGCAAAACTAGAATTGAAGTACATTGTCGAATTCGATATCTGAAATGTAACTAATAAGAGTGGTAAACATTGAACACTATTTGCTCAGTATCGATATAGAACCTTGTCAGAATTGACATATCAATTAAAATCTTTTGTTAGCTATCACATGGAATTTCATACTTCATGTTTGTTTGTACGTATCGATGGCATATCAAACGTAGGTTACCTATTTGAGAACAACCATCAGTGCACAATACTAGTCACATGATGACTAGAAAAATGTCTAGGTTTACGTTGAGAACTACGATGTCTATAGGACATATGATTTCAACGAATCATCTATTGATAGTTTCTCATTTTGTTTGAATCAAATGAGTTACTCTTCAAAATAGACAATAAAATGTAATACTCGTCATGAATCACGCCGAATTCTACACCAGCCTTGAAGTTTATCTAATGTCTGAAACTTTAAAATTCTAATAAAAAAATAAGTTGCAAAATTTGATTCTAATCGTTAAAAAATAAATACAAATAACATTTTATTATTAAAATTTTATGTTATTTGAATAGTCTAACATTGTAGTACATTTATTAATTCATTTTCATGAAGTATTTTTCATCTTTTAATGTCTATAAATTCCTTATAGAAAAACAAAACTAGAGGAGTTGTGACATAAAAATCGTTTTCTTCAATTTGATTTCTTTATATTTGAATAAAGTTATAACTAACTGATGAGAGATTACGGACATCATTCAACTGACTCAACAACCGTCATATTTTAATAAAACAGTAAAAAGAAATTTTATAACTGTTAAAAACGAACAATAGTCTTATCTTGATCGTTAAGCGGCGAAATTACATTTGGAATATAGACAATAAAAGAATTTTGATTTTGTTTTTCTTCTACTTGATTACTAACTGTAGTCAAGTCGTTTGATGTTGCTTGTATATGATGCCTTAGGATTGGTATTAATTGTTGAGTTCGTTTTAAATGCATAGCTAATGCATGTTCTTGACATCTATGAAACCAAATATGAACACCGGATGTACTACTCAAATTCGAATGATGAATATCAAAATCGACTACTGATGTGAGACATTCTGTTTGTCGAGGTTTATTATGTTTACCACCGCCTACAATGCGATGTGCTTGTCTTTGATCAGATCTCGATAATTGACTCCAATGTATATGAAGTACACAGTCGTGATCAGTTTTCCGTGCATGAATCTTTTCCATAGTTGTTTGCACTTGATTTCGAACAACTTGTGCCTGTTGTTTCGGACAAAACGCACCCATTATTCGCCATGGTAAGCCAAGTAAAACTGGATCTAATATTGGATTAAACGCAATTGATAATGTCGCTAAATCTGCACACATACACACGATTGTACCACCGAGACTAGCACCAATTAAAATAACACGCTGATACAGTGTAGAGTATAGTTTGACTAGATTTCGATAATATGTTAAGCCTTCCCAACGATAGTTTGGATCTTGTAAATAAAAGCATTGTGCAGGATCTGTAAAAAATAATGCATCGAATTCATCTTTAGTATTCTGATGTAATTCTCTCATCGAGCCACGCCATTCTGTTGTTCGCACACCTCCAACAATCATTGCAGCACCAGCAAAACTCATATACAATGTAGGTGAACGATGTGTACATGATAAATTTGGTTCGATGTGTGCATCTGAATGTCTTGTATGACATTTACAGGTATCATCAGCTGGACAATATGTTTGGCGCCTCTTTTCAAGATGATCTAAACGTATGCGTGTGAAGGCAGAAAATTTCGATAGAAAATATCCATGACCACGATGACGTTTTATAAGAAAGAATAATATACTTAGAATGATAAAAATTACAATGGGAACTATTAAAAATAGTAACCACTTCCACTGAAACATGTTTTTCTTCGTTTTTTTTACTGCGAAAAAGTAAATGTAACCCAAGAAAAATGGTTTTACATGAGAAAATTATTTGACACCAGGGTGTTTACTGTCACATGTATATATGTATGTCTAGTGAAATGAGCTATATGTTTCGCTTTGATAGTCACGCTTTGCAATACAGGTATGCATCAAGATGTGATATATATTTTTTCTTAATTAACGATGCATCAAGAGAGAGCAAAAGGAATCTGTGAAGGTGAATATGTCATGTAACTAATCATAACTGATGAATAATATGCGAAATGATAATCAACGTATACTGAGTATCTACTGAAAACAGAGAAATAGTAGTCATACAAAAGTCTTGTTTCGTTAACCTTCTTACTTAATAACCTACTTTTGGATTCATCTTATTGATATTCACATCGTATTTGACAGGTTCTGATAAAAGCGATAAGAGTCATATGTTAGATTCAATATGAAATAACGATTAAGTCACTTCAATACTGAATGTCATTCAAGTCAAATTATAATATTTCATTAGTCTGTAGTTCAAATTCTTTTCGTGAGTAAAATACAAAAGCACTCACGAAAGATTCAGTAAAAGTTGTTTGTTCTATATCTCTTGTGTTTTCTTTGATATAAAGTAGTCTTTTCACCTGGCCTATTGTTATTATATTTTTTTACTCGATGTTGCACATGCGCAAGTTTTCTCTACATACATTGATGTGATGATGATACGTGAAGAGTATTAGACAATAATCTTCAAGAAAATTGAATCAATTTATTCCTATGAAAATAAAATAATAGTTTTGAGCTAGTGACCTGATCAAAAGTACGACATTATCTGCCGAAAATATACGATTAAAATGAATGTTGAGATTTGACAGAAAAGCCGGTTTGTTTTCAAATTTTTCCCATCGATTGAATCAATCAAGTTCAAAAGGAATATTTCAATCATAGATGTTTTACTTGGAAATAAATATTCAATAACAAGAGAAAATAAGTCATTCAACGTTTGACCTACATGTCAAAGGATGAAAAGAGTGATATTGCGAAGTGGTTTATTTTTCATAGACAAAGAATCTAAAAGGAAAAGGAGTGATTCAACATAGCTATTATTTATTCATAATGATGTTTACAACAAATTAATATGCGATGAATACAAAACTTATGATTTTATTATTAGGACAAATCATCCTACACAATTATTATTCATGATTGATCGGATTCTTTCAGGAAAATAATTCATTTAAATCTCTGCAACACCACATGGTCATCTCTAGTTCAAAAGTATAGTTTAGACAGTTCGTATGATAAAGATAAATTTTCACTGAAAATGCATTTTGTTTTCAAACAAACATTTTCGTAGTGTGAATTAATGCTTTTATTTTAAATTACTCGATAGAAGTTCGAAATTCGAACTTCGAATGCTATGATACTATAAGCTTTTTGTTATCGTTCCCAGGTCGACGATTACGGACTTTGTATACGGCTGTAAACGACCGTATACGCTCCCCACTAGGAGTGTCATATTCCCATTACTGTTACCAGTAAGTGGTAAGTGATAAAGATTATCATGTAAAAATAAGTAATTGATGAGTAAACTAATTACTGAACACCGTTAAATATAATATTTTTCAATCATAAAAACACTTACCGTTACCTTGGTAAGTGGAAGTGGAAGTAATAGTAATATGACACACCTACTCCCCACACGATCGTAAACGGTCGTATTATAGCGTTTTACATGGTCCAGTATTACGGTCGTATATCGCCGTGTCCTATACGGACAAAAACGATCGTATATGGAGGAATACGGTAGAAAATGGAAGCCGCTTACGGATTTTGTATACGAGGACCAAAAACGATCGTTTTACTCTCCGTATATCGTCGTATTTCCCCGTATACGACACGGAGATATAAGATCGTAATACTGGACCATGTATTTTGCCGTATTTCACCGTATACGGTCGTTTACGACCGTGCTTGTTCGACCTGGGTTAACAATATTCTTTTTGGCTATGTTCCACTGAATTCATCAATAAAAATGTCAACATTCCGGCAATAGACACAATCTTATTCTTATATTTATTCGGATATCTAGTAATAGTTTCCCAGGTCGAAGATGTACGGCGACAACCGGCCGGATCCAGTGTTATTCCCACGACTTCCGGAAGCGGGTTTCCGAAATCGGTTCCGGCTTCCGGTTCCGGCTTACTTCCCACCAATTCCGGCCACCGGAGCGTATCCAC
>OENT01000244.1:81003-153066 GCA_900239685.1 Rotaria macrura | reverse complement strand
TCAAGTCAAATATTGAGCTCAAAACGCGGTTGAAAATCGGCACATTGGACCCAATGGAATTAACATCAGAATTGGAAACTTATCATAATGCACTGGAAATGATGAACACAAGATGTTACTCAAAATCGTCAGTCAGGTCATCGAAAAAGAAAACACTAACCGACTGGCAGATATATTGAAAATTGCTTTCCTAAACACTAAGATTCCACAATTTTCCGCTCGCAGATAGTCAACAATCCCTGGATATCGTGAGTTCCTATCATGATCTCACTGTATGGATCGATTCTGAGCAATGCCAAGAAAAATCAATTGGCAATGTATCTCTGGTATCCATTTTCAAAGACATACTGACACTTTTATAATTTCCACAAGATCCTGTGATTTCTGCGGTTTAAAAAACACAGCCGTTGGAAACCCACCGAATTATTTACATCTTATCATGATCTTCCTCAACCTAAGGATTCCTAAGAATTTCAGGCGATTTGGCCGAGATTTGGATCTCTGAAAACCCAACAATGAGATTCACATGCACTTTTATACTGTCTCGGGAAATCCTGCGATTTCTTCACTTTCATTGGTTAGATCAGAATCCTTTCAGTGTGTTGAAGTGAGCGGAGTTCATCAATATCCTAAACTTTTAAGACCACCGATGGTTGTTAAGAGTGGATTTCGACGGTTCTACATTTAACATTTCGAATCCTCAATAGTCAGCGATCAGCCATACACTTCTGTCGTCATGCTTCTTATCAATTCCACTGGATGACGAATCACACTGAATGTAACATGTTCTCGATGGTATTTGATTGCCAGCTCTTCTCTGCATCAACTACCACACTCTCCCGCCCACATTTTCACCAGTTGCCGTGTTTCCGCTATATATCCTTTTTCATTTTTTCGCACTCACACCACGCAAATGTTATCGACCACAGAAACAATTAATTGTTTTTTGCTTCTGTTGCCTTATCTCATCTTGCCTTCCAAATTCATCGGATTTTAGATTCAATTATTGTGTACAATGATTTCCCCAATCGACGACACATAGATTACCGTGTGTATCGAACAGTGATGGGATCGGTTCGTGGTTTTCACGAATCGAACCGAAAAAATCTCAAACCGAACCGATTAAAAGACAAAAAAAGTTTGTCGATTACTGCTCTTTTTTTCAAAGAAATTCGTTTATAAAATTTTATTGACGACGCGATTATAATACTTTCGATTGTTCTAAGAGTAACTTAGAAAGCTGAGCTGCAGATTATTTTTTAAACATAAGTGTTTTCTCTTTTATGCTAGAAATATTTTTCAATTGGAAAAGACTACAGTGTACTTGTAGTGGATAGCCAATTTCTTTCGAAATGAAGAACGAATCATTGGATTTTTTTCATCGCTCAATGCTAAGTGTAGATTTAGTTTCAGCTAGCAAGTCATTGTTCATTGAAGAACGTTGTGTGAATATGTCATGTAACCTAAGTTGGAGAAATGATCAAAATATGTTACACTTTCCAGCTTTTGTTCTTTACGTTTTTAGCATATCATTTCGGATTGACATAGCACTTGAAAATAGTAACCTAAATGATGATGGGAAACACGTCTATTAAAAAGGAAACAGTTGTCCTTCAAAATATAACGATTTTGTCGAAATTCTAAATTTTATATCGTTTTTTACAGTCCGAGTGGTAATAACCAATATATGACCGTCTAAATTTGAAAGGTCTGAAAATCTCAGTAAAGTTATCCATTTTGAAATATTAGTTAGATACTTTTTCCTAACTTTCTTGCTGTATGTTACAGATTATTTTAAAATTCAAAACAGAAATATTGATTTGGGAATTATAAAAAGTAATACAATTTGATAATCAATTAATATTATATATATATATATAATTGCTTCCTGGTAAAATGTTGTCTCTAAAAGCGTATACTGAGCGATGAACAGAACTATTGCTCATGACAGAAAGCTTTTGAAGCAGTTGGTTAAATCATAAAAATGTGCTATACTGTCTTCGAAATAAACTAACTCATCAATCAATTTATTTATGTTATTCAAAAATATTGTGAAGCTTTCGATCGTGTTAAAAAAGTCATTATCAGCACTAATTTTACATGAAAGAGAATTACACATAATACATACAAAGATATCTATTCATATTTTTATTTTCCGTTCTGTTATGAACATCATACTGAGGAAACGAATTTCTCTCATCCGTGGTGCAATGTGCAGAAGAGAAAGAGAGATAAAAGTTCTTCTATATATTATGTGTAATTTTCTTTAGTCTAAATTAAGTGTTGATAAGGATGACCTTTCAAACGCGGTCCGCAGCCTCACAATATTGCTGAATAAAATAAATAAAATGAATGATGAATTAGTTAACCCTGCAATTAGTATATTCATTAATATATCATCAGATAATATAGATATACTTTGCTCATTCACTTTTAGTCGACAGGTTAACAAACGTTTGAGAATATGTTTCTAAAAGAAATCGGTTCCGAATACGTGGAACCGAACCGAACCGACCAAATATTCCAAAATTTCAAACAGAACCGGTCCCATCACCATCACTGATGTGTAAGAGCAGCACAGATGTTAAACACCAGCGTTTTGAGACTTTCCTGAGTCTTCAATCAAAGTAAGAAGCTTCAAAGGTCTCAAAATTACATAAGGTTTACAAATTTCAATCAAAGAGAGTTCAAATGCAAACTAATGCGATGCAAACAATAACACTCTTAGTAACACATGTAAAATTCTCCCGCGAATCCATGAAAGTATCATTACCTATCCATTTGATCGACATACTCCTTAAAATGAAGGATTTAAATAAAAAGACCTCTAAAGACCTTTAAAGGTCTTTTTTTGTAAAATACTGATTTTAGTATCTAGGAATGAGATAAATTAGAATTTTCTATTTGATGTGATTTTTTTCTAGCGGTGGCCTGATTTTTCAAGCATTAATAATCTTAAAACATCTGATCGGAAGACGGTCGATTCGGACTCTTTTCCGTTGCTTCTTTATCGGAGTATCGGTTTCTCTGGTTGGATCCGGGCAGAACTTGCCATAGTTCCAGTAGGTTCCTAGATGATCCGAGGTATTTCCATGAAATCTCAGGCTTTCGGAAGTGGCCGTAATATATTGAGGTTCCGGGTACGGATAATTCCGGCAGGAACGCTGCTTCCATATTCCGGTGGTTTTTTCGGCCGGAACTACACCGAAACCAGCAGGAAGAAGCCGGAAAATATCCCGTTTCTGACGGGATCTGGGTTCCGGAACGAACGACGTGCGTTACTGAGATAATAGCTTGTTAGCTTTAACCGATACCGTAGACGGTGAACTTATCTTAAAAAAACTAACCTGAACTATTTCAGGACGGTTTCATGTGCTTATAGTAAGTTTCCTGTTAAATATCTGCGACATTATAAAAGATTCGTTGATTTTTCTTCGATCCTTGAGAAAGCGGTATGGTGGCAAGCCATGATCCCCTGTTCATCCTCTATACCCTTTTATGAAATTGAAGAAGTTAGCTCCTGCAGAAGCACCAAGAAGCATTCTTGTTTATGGGTCCAATTTTATAAACTTTTAATTAAGCTGTTATTCGAAACGTATTGAAACGAAATTAAGATCGTATAATGTTCAAAAGTTTACTATTCTAGCTTCATACAGTCTACGCACATTGACGAAAACAAGTCTTCCATGTTGTACTTTCCTGTATCCTATCTTACTTCCTGTTAAATTCCATTAGCTGGTGTTGCGTTCGTGTTCGTTTTGCCATTATTTACTTCCCTTATTCACTTATTGTCTCTTAGTTGTTACCTTGCCTTTCTCTACTTTTATAGATTTTTTTTCGTTTGCATTTTGTCTCTCTCTTAGCAATGTACTGTACGGGTACCTTAGATCGCAGTGTTGACAAAATTAAAAAAATACATTTTTGAATGAAAAAATTGTTCGAATTAGGAATATCGACTGTACCATTTTAGTAAAAAAATTGATGAATCTATTTGCCCTATGTCAAAATTGAAGGGGGGGGGGTTGATTCTCTGATTACTAATGATTGTCAGTGATTGCTTTGGTTGCAATCAGCTTTTCCCCCGTTGCAAAATTGTATCTACTAACCCTTGTACCACTAGCAGTATAAAGATGTCACCTTCGCAAACGCCTTTGTTATTGATTCGTTCTCTTCATCATGCTTTGTATTTAAAGCTTATCGATTACCTATTTCATTCTCTTTGCTATACATTGTTGTCATATATATGCAATCAATCATGAATCTTTCGACAATCAATATAATGGATCTACCCGATGAAATCCTGCTAACAATCTGGAATAAGCTAAACAAACTCGATGTACTTTATTCATTTGTCGGGGTCAATAAGAGGTTCAATAGATTGGTTTGCGATATCATTTATACTCGCTCTGTTGAACTCATAAATAATGACTCGGGCAATGATAACTGTTCGCTGCCTGCTCCAATGCTCGAACGATTTTGTTCTCTCATATTGCCTGAAATACAACAAAATGTTGAATGTCTTACGCTGGAGCCAATCTCCATGGAACGTATCCTTCGTGTTGGGGACTACCCTCATTTATGGAAATTAACTCTTGTTAAATTCGATCAAGAGTCATCAATGCATTATTTCACTAGTAAGAAAATGATCTGTTCTTCAACATAGATTGAGAGCCTACAAGTTGCCCGATCATTTATTCTATGCATTTCTTTTTAGATAATTCACCGTTTGTTCACCTTTTCAGAAAACAGATATCTCATCTAACCATCTCAATCAATCATACTGAGTTGTCATCGTCACTCATCGATTTAAACAAGAACATATATGCTCGCATCTTTTCGATGTTTCCAAACCTAGTCAATTTCGATTTTAGTCCCGCCAGTTTCTGGCGAGGACATGCACGCTTGGTGATTTGTAATTTACCTTCGACGACTTATTTCTTACCGAATATTATTAATTTGCGTATCAATGTGGACACATTGACTGATTGTTTGTACCTTCTGGATGGTCGTCTTACTCGGTTACTCACCTTAAGTGTAAGAATTAATAATATTCAGGCCTGCACAGTAGACATTGGCAGTACGGTAAAAAGTTTTGTAAGAATTTTTTAATGTGCATTAGAACAGGTTTTTTCACTCAAGACTTTATCTAAACTACAATCATTCTCACTGACTTCATACAAACATACAAAAATATATGACAGCCATGTCGTACCTCTTCTTCGTCGAATGATATCTCTCGAACAACTTATGCTATGTCTGAGTGTTACTGATCGAACCGCATTTATTGATGGCACTCATTTTGATAATGAAATTCTTATTCATATGCCACAACTTCAGAGGTTTATCTTCAGCGTTCTTACTTACATTCATATCGTCAATGAAGAAAATCAGCAATCATATGATGATATTCGACGTACGTTTCTCAATGGAAGGTATGATCAAGTCGCTTCTTATGTAGAGTACTATTCAAAGAGGAATGCTCGATCTCACGTCTACTCTCTTCCGTACACGATGGACGAGATGCTTCAGATAAATAACAGTTTTTCTGGCGGCCTGTATTCAAATGTCCATCATTTGTTGGTAGCAGATTTACTGTTTCCATTTGAACACGAATTTTTTCTTCGAATTGCCCAATCCTTTCCGCTAATCACTTATCTGAGTGTCGTCAATCAACAACCACAAAAACACAAACGATCGAACCGATCCAACCAAACTAGTCAAATATCGTCAAATGTAGAATTTTGTCATCTTACTCAGCTTACGATTGGGTGTGCATGTATAGACTATGCTGAGCAATTTTTGGTTGAAACAAATATACGTTTACCACGTCTTGTTGAATTGGAAATTCACTACGACTATTTAGAAACTGTAACAGAGTGCTTTACACGTGATGCAACACGTCGTAATTGTGCTAAGTTAGAGCGTATAAATTTTTTTAAGCCAATTGTTCACTCTAAAAACTTTTATCCCTATTTTCCTTCTTATAAATAATGTTTTGTGTTTGTAGTTATTGAATCTTTTTGTTATAATCAAAGTTAATGCATAATGACAGGTATCACGAACCTTATCACCAAGTGGCTTGTAGATTTTTCACATTCATAAAAATGGTCTCGTACTACTAAAGTAGCTTGTCTGTCGCTATAAAGCTACGGGCAGCCTCAAATTCTATTCCATATAAGTTTCTCTCTCAATCGCTTTGCTATCATGGGCCCAAACAAGTTGGATGATTTTAAAATGAATTAACCACTGAGATCGCGGAATAAAATGAAGCAAAGTCAAGCCATCAAACACACTATAGAGACAATAAAACTGAATTAAGAAATGTGACCTATGTTGTCGCGTGAAAATATCCATTGTTTTTCTTAATTCAATTTTAATTTTCCCAGCGTGTTTGACTCCTGAAAACAAAATTTAAAATATTTCATTTTCTAGTCTGTTAGGGTCCATATACATATGCTAGCGGAACAACTGAAATAGTAAAAGCCAGATCGAGAGAACGATCTGCTTTCGACAACAAATAAGCTAGTATGAGATCATTTGATGCACATGAAAAACCAACAAAAGGGATGGAATAAGACTCATTGAACAACATTATGAGTGTGAAAGTGCTATTTTCGGAACATTCGAAAACAGAACAATGACCATGAACTTAACATTATTAATAGTGAGTGTGGCACATTGCCAAGTGGCTTAAATATTGCTAAAAGTTTTGAAGATAACATTAAAAAAAGTTCCTCATTTACTTTATTTACAACTTCTGTGGTTTTAGATTAATTAGTTCTAATATATAATCAAAGGTGTTTCTCCGAGAGTTCGTAATTGAATATAGAATTTGATTAATCAATTTAGAATAATTCTAGATCTTTCTAGTATCAGTTAGAATAGAGTTATTCTTCATGTTAAATTGTCACTACTTTTGATTGTTGTCTTTAAATCGATGCATAACATTCTGTTAAAACTGAAACAATGGATCTTTTGCGATCAGAAGATGTGGAAAATGAATAACTAAACTAATATATCAAAATAAAAATTGGTCACATAATTTAAAGCAACAATAAAGATCAACTTTATTTATTAGATTAGTCATATAGTCGAGTTTCGCATGCTTTTTTTTGAATGATAACATCTATAGATTGATAGTTCATGATTTTCTTGAATAATTCGTAGCATATTCTATTTTCTGTAATTTTCATGTCGTTGTTCATAATTTTACTTCACTATATTTATTCTTATTTTGTTATTCTGCAAAAACATTTCGTCTTTTCTTTTCGGTACTACTTATATGATGTTTAATACATCCAGAAGTGAAAGTTTCACACCAGCAGATTTCATTTCGATTTTCGAATTTCCATAAGTTGCACTTTAAATAAAACAGTGTCGCAGTCTACAATCAACAAAGATTCTCTATAAAAACAATTTAACGGCATGTTTGTTGTACTTGATATATTTAGATATCAAAAAGCTTCCATTTGAAAATAGTATTTCAGCCATCAGAAATTGCAGCTGAAATTGATATCAGATGATTTTGCTTAATTATCATTTGTTTAGCAGCACGAAGGTGTCGTGTGTTGACCTTTTAGTCATCTATGACTTTTGTCGACCAAAGTACATGTTATTACTATCATTAACTTTTGTTAACCCATTTCTAAAGCTACCAATTTGTAGAAAATCACACATATTAGTTTCTCGAAAAACTACGATTGAAGTCAAGAGATATCTGTAAACTTTGATGATTGAGCAGTTAGAAATGAACAGCAAAATAATAAATACTAAACTGCACCAGAATACATCTGAGAATGAAATTCAAAACTCGTTTAAAATATCAAGTCAAGGTTATGATCAATATCATACAGCGTTATCAAGAGAATAAATAACAAATTATAAAAAATTACATTTATTAATAAAAATAAACAAACAAGAAGCAAGGAATGTATAGGTAAAAGGAACACATCTTTTTTTAAAAAGGAAAAATTAGTATGGGAGATGAACAGATATGCATGGAATCATTCATTCTTTTGTTTCTAAGCACGAGTCCTTGCTTCTTCTTTATTTTCTTGAAACGTGTAAATTTTTATCTTTTGTCATTCATTTTTTTTGATGATGTCGAGTGATTCTTGGGAAATGCTAGAAATAATACGATAAAGTATGCTTTTATGTTATTCTACAAGTTAATTCTGTGTAGTCAAGTCTTATTTGATTCGTTATCAAGAAACTCTTCATTTTTTGAAAGATAAAGAAAATAAAAAACGACTACCAACTGAAAAAGGATTTATAATCGTCTTATGCTAACTAACAATTTACGTGATCCATATTACATTCAAATATGAAAACAAAAGGAATCAAAGTTCATATATTCAACAAGTAATAATATATTTCATTGGGCTTTATCATAAATGAGAGCATCGGATAAGGTTATGCTCTTCAAATCATTAGATTCTCATATACACAAATTATTTATGTATGTGTGGTGCTTACATCTCGTTTCCGTTACAATAGATTTGTGAAGAACACATTGAATAGCACTCATCATATTACAATAGCTTTTATGTTTTGACATATTTGAATTTTTTATAACATTACAGATACACCAATTCGCTGCCGATTAAATTTCTATTGCGGAATTTTTTCAAATTATTTCTAAAGAAAACTAAATGATACACCAAAAAATCAATGGAAATCATGAAAAACAATCAAATTACTTGTGATGAATTCTTACTAATTTTCTTAAAGTAAGATATACGTAAGCAATTTTATTACGTTAATAACTCATTCAAAAGAAAGATAATGTAAATTTATAATTCGCTGATGATTAATATGACAAAATTCGTCAAATATGTGTATTTTTTTCAAATAAATTCACTGCATTTTATCGTTTCTCGTTCAGATAGCGTATTTTTCTTTTTGTTAGGTAGACTCTAGAGACAAAAAAAAACGATAGAAATATGTGTACAAGCATTTTTCTCAATAGAAAGAGAGAAAATTGATAACATTATAAAGGACGTGTCGTATGTGAGCTTTTTTTACTCAAAACTGGAAAGCATCCAATGTCGAACGACCCAAACAACCAAGAGCAACAATCAGCTGCCAAAGAACAGGTAATTATATGATATATTTTCATCATCACATGGTATACACTTACGATCTATTTTATACCTTACAGATTACTATGTTATTGAATATCAAGGAGAATTACGAAGAAACCATAGATAAAATTTTGGAAATCGGTGAGAATGCGAACAATGATGCGACTGCTACTCTATGCAATTCAGTCGCAGATTTTTGTGAAACACAAATTCAACGTATCGATGAAGGTATTGAACAAGTAGCGGCAGATGCCGGGTTAGAGGTGGGACGCATCGATGAAAATGATAAAAAAGAAGAGACTGAAGAAAAAGTAGATGAAAAACAATCATAACAGTCTATGGTGAAACAACTTGATGAAGATTCATCAAAATAAAATAAAAAATTAATTTAATCTTTTTTAATTGCAATCGAGTTCTTTCGTTTCAAATTGGTAAAATTTTACTTTTTCCCCGATCGAAACGAGTATTTTTTAATTATCGAATGAGCTCGCTTTTTATTGAAATGTATGTTCCTTTCTTAGCTAAAATATATGTTTCTTGCTTTCAATTAGAATCAGGTTCTTATTTTTAAAATTGCATAAATTTTGTTCCTTTAATTGTGACGAGTTTATTTTTGAATAAGTTCGTTTGCTTTTAATGAAATAATTTTGTTCCCCTTTGGAACTAAAATAAATTACGCTCGTGTAGATATATTAGTATCTGACAAATAGTTTCATACATTATGAAAATCAAACACTTCATATTGATTCGAAAGGTACGAGTAAAATGTGCATCCCTTACAAATGATGTTTTAAGATTGTAAATGAAAGTACAAAAAAACAGTTAACTCGATGAAGTTAAAGAAGAACTGATTGCTTGTGTTAATCTGGTATGTTATGTAAACAATCCTTCTGCGTTTTTTAATCGAGCACCCTATACCATCGTCAAATGCATATTCACACGTTATATGCAGAGAACAAAGAATGAGAGATAAAGAGTTAAAAACGAACATGATAAAATTCTATGATAAATTCTAAGAATGCTTATTGTAACAGACCATGCAATTATTAATGGTATTACCACTATGATAAAATAATAATATACACTTGCATATGCACGTGAAAAATATCTGTAATTAAATGTGGTTGGTATAGAGAAGTAGATAAAAAATATTGCATTGATTCGAAGTCACATAAATCTACATCTTTATGAAGTTTTCAAGTAATCGCATAATTTGTGTTTTCTGAGATGATACGAAAATGTGCCAAGGATAGAGTCCTGTGGGACAGTCCCGAATCCTGAAAAATCCCGCTTATCCTGTCCCGCTGGACAAACGGGATCGGGACACTTCAAAAAATTTCTGGACGGGGCAAACGGGATTAGGGAGAAATCGAAAAAAACAATGTCCCGAATTCTAAAATCCTTATGCCTTAACCTGTTAGGCATTTGAAACTTTTTTTTATCATAAAATCTGCATTTTAGGAGAAAAAAATCTGAAAGTTGTGTTGATGTTTAATCTACACACTTCAAAGAGCTTTAAAATGCATTTATCTCATTTTTCATTTTTCTGACGAAAACTTCCAATTTTGATGGCGGGTGGTGGCGTTTAATAAACGGTTAATTAATAATTTCATATACATCTAAAAGTATGTATTTTTCTGTTCTATCAAAATTGAACAACATTAATTGGTGGATACAAAAATTGATCGACGTTAATTGTGTGATACAAATGCTTATCGATACGAAAATTAATTGACATGAAAAATACTCGATCTTAATTAAAAGCGAATAATCTTCTAAAACTTGCAGTTGATAACTACTATTATAATAATTTAAATAATAAAAAAAGATATTTCAAACAATTATAGAACGATTACTGACATAAAAAGAGCACATACTTATCTGATATATGAAGTACTGTTATAGACATAGATTACTTTAAATTTTGAATAAAATCGATCACAATCAGCTCGATTTTACTAATCTAATAATGATTAGATCAAAATATTCTTGATAAGTTATATTAGGAGCTAATATAGTATGTAAACAGGAGTATTATTTTTCTCAAATATCAACATTTGTACATTTATTTGAGCACAACAAGCGATGTGGGTGTAGATCTACGATCTACCCAAACTTCAGACACATACATATGGACACACCCTGATTATTAATTCAAATTTCTACTTGAGAGTACCAGTTTCTATTTTTATTAATCAAAACTTAACTTTAGTCTTACATTTCTCGATCTCTTTTCATATCGATCAAGTTTTTATTACTCTATTTTCCTATTGATTGTGTAGAAAAGGTGTCTTGTTTTCGTCGGAGGCACGATACGACATCTGAACATATTTTGTCAACGGGACAAACAGGATTCGGGACAATCGAAAGTTTGTCCCGCAGGTCTCTAGTCAAGGAACTACTTTATTTTTATTTAATAATAAGAGGAAAAAGACTCCACCAGGATATGTTGATTTGAAAACATAGTAGAATATTGCAGAAACAAGATGAATATGTTCTAGTAAGATTTAAAAATTCAACAATCTCCTAACTCCCCAGCTGTGCTCCGATAGGTACTTCGAGGTGTCGATCTAAGCTTGAGATGAGCATCGAATTTAAAAGTGAGTGTTCAGAGTGCCGTTTTCGGATAGGTCAAGGACTCGGCAATGAATCACTAAAAGATGAACTTTTCGTCTAGTCGAACGATTTCAGCCGTGAGAATCAAAATAAAAAACCGCTCTGATAGATGTGCCATTCTCGAGTCATTGAAATCTATCGATAAATGTGGAGAAGAACTTTTAAAACATGGTTTCTAATTATGAACTGTCGTTGAACATCTAAACTGAATATGAACTATTTTTCTTCTATGGAATCTTTCTTTCTAATAAAAGAATGGGTAGTAATTAGGAATGTACATTTCCCAGTTAATTTATCTTAAAGGAGAAGTATGACGTTAAGGGCATTTCTCAGCCCACGATATTTTCAAGAAGTATCTGTTTGCTAGAAATAGTTTCGAGGTTTTTGACCTCCCTGCTACTCTCCTGATTTCAAAAATTTGTTTTTCTAAATTCAAATTTTAAAACTACCTAGGAATATCAAATCTGACACGCTGAGTACAAATATCGATGAACCACAAAAAGAATTTTGTCCGAAACAAGTTTTAGTGACTGGAGGTGAAATTTTCGATATTCATCTCCTAAAAGACATCATCTAAGAGATCTGAAAAACGCGCATTCTGTGCAGCTTTTAGAGTCCTATCCGAATCCATGTGAATACGGAACATCGAAAATTCTTAATTATTGATAACTGTGGAATATAAACCAGATGGAAGTCATAGATGCGAGGGTATCAGTGTTTTAAGCACTGAACATTTTTGAACTTAGATGAGACTGTAATGGTTGGATGTCACATTTAGAAATTGGGTCTGGATTTCGGTCTTCTGAACACAACTACACCGGCAGGTAGCCTGTAGAATTTTAAATATACAAGCCTGAGACAATACCTAACCAATCGCAAATACTACCATCTGCAGTCTAACTTGATAATCTTCAATTGCACTTATTCTTTGACTAGTAGCTAAGAGTCAGAAACAAGGATAGGAAGAAAAGAAGGTAAATACATACAAACTCATATTAAAAAACTGAACCACTCAAGTAGCCTTTGCACCGAACCCAAACGGTTTGAATTCGATGCATGTTACAGACTCAGCTCATTCACAATCTAGTACTCTTACCAAAATTCATTCTTTGTGTTTGACTCTCGATAATCTTATCTACTGTCGTGTTTGAACATTCTAGTTGTATACAATCAAACAGATCTATCTTTAGACAGATTGACGGTAAAGATGCACAAGAAAAATGTTAGCATACGAATCATCGATCATTCATTCCTATTGTGTGATCCTATGTAAGAAATTTTTCGAAGAAATTCGATCAGATGACATCATTACATGTTTCCTTAGAACAACATCCAGCGACTGCAGAAATCAATGTCTATAGTCATCTTTCAACAAGAACAAAAATCACTGTTAACAATAAAATTGAACACAAAAGAGAAAAGAGTTTGGCAACGAGAAGAAAGAAAAAGTTTACGATGAACGACTTTTACGTTTAGTAGCTGTTCGATTACATCGTGCAATTGGTATCGAAACAATTTTCGATATTTGTGATATTGTAAACCATGGATGTGAACTAACTTGTTGAATGTTAGGTCGTTTTTGCCAATCATATGTAAATATGTTAAGAATAAGATTGCGCGCCAATTGCTCACGTTCATTTTCATTCGGCCAATGAAGTTGAAGTTTTTGATGCTAAAGAAAAACAAAGAAGTACACTATTTTTCTTCATCAAGTTTACCACCATCTCAGTGTGACTTCCACGTTTAGAGATTCTCCCCGAATGAAAACAATAACAAAATGATATCGACACTAAACACTATCTAGTATCTATGAGAAACTTTTTAGAGTTACGGCAACGTAAAGCACTGTGTGATTTCGATCTATTCGTTGAGATGTAGCCGTCATCAAAACTAAACTCGAGTCTACTCTTTTGTAATATCGAATGGCAGAAGATGGTTGTGTCAAAAGCAAACGATACAAAAATAGCAAATCTCAAACAAACTTGTTTTAAAATCAATTGATTATTCTTATCTTCTTTAAATGGCATCTATTAATTTAAAATAGATCAAGTAAAACTCTAACTATCTAATATTAAACTAAGACTACTTACAACACCAGTAACAAATATATACAAAATAACACCTATGGCCCATATATCGGCTTTTTTTGCATCGTATGGTAATCCAAGTAAAATTTCCGGTGAAACATATGCACGTGAGCCACAATATGTTTTACTTAGATATTCTTTACATTTAAGTACATCTTTTGAAAAACCAAAATCGCATAATTTCATATTATCTGAAAATAAAAGAATAACTATTTTCTTTTCTAATTCGTTCATATGTGCTTCGTCACCATTCATATCAAGGAGAAGATTTTCTAATTTCAGATCACGATGTACAAGTTCAAGTTCATGCAGGTATTTGACTGCATTAGATAATTGACAAGACCATAGTGTTCGTTTTTGTTCAGGTATTGCACCAACTCGTTGCACATACGTTAGAAGATCACCTTGAGAAGCGAATTCAAGTATCTAACAGAGAAAACTACCTTAATCAAGATTTGAGAAGATAATTATAAACTTATGTAACCATAAAAATTTTTCCACACTCAATAAAATGATCGTACATTTTAATGATATTTTCATGTTTAACACGTGGCCAAATATCTAATTCACGTGGTAAAAATTTCTCTTGGAAATCTTTTGATGCTCGTTGTGTATCAACTATCTATGAAATTCATTGTCAATATGAAAAGAAAAATATATATATAATAGCAATCCAACGATTTCTGTGCTTTTTCGTCTTGTAATTTTACTTTAATGGCAACTTTATGTTGATGAAATATATCAAAACCTTCTCGTACAGATGAAAATGAACCTTCACCTAATTTTTTTCGAAGAAAAATTTTTCGTTGAGCAAGTAAAGCACGTTCAGTTGATTGTCGATATTGGCGTATCGTTCCATTTTGATCAACATATGATTTGATTTCAGTTTCTTGTGAATATTTATATAATTTTGTGAGATTATTATTTGTTATTGATGATGTTGATATTGGCATAGCAGGTACTATATCTGTCGGCTTTTCTTCAGTATTTATTGTCGGTAATGGAGTAGATAATCGCATAGAAGTAGCAAGAGCCATGACAGAAAAACAAAATATTCACGCTTGTTTAAATATAGATGATTAAATGACTTGAAAAGAGAAGATAATATTAAATTCAGTTGGTTTGATTCAAATCAATCATCATAATAGACTTAAATGATTGTATGGAATTGTTACTATAGGCAATGTTTAAAATATGACATTGTTGATAGGATTGAAGAAAAATATGTAAATTTGATTGAATGAAATAATCTTGTTGATTTAGAGACTTAGAATTTTCGGTTGTTAGTCAAAGTTTTGTTTTTTTGGCGCCGCACTTTCTTACGCATGAAAAAATATTAACTTGTTGATTTACTATTCAAAAATACTTTTTGCTTCGAATTGATAAGTTACATATAGATGTCTAAACAAAAAAGTACGATTGTTACATTAGTCGAAGACAAGCATAATGAACGTTGTAAATGAAACAGATGATCGATCATATGTTCGCGCACATAGCGCATGTGATTAGCAAACATGGTTTCTTTTTAGTTGTCAAGAATTTTGGCTATATTCTTTCAGCTATGTGACTTGGAATCACTTCAACGATCAGCATTTTCTTCGTGTGTAAATTTGATGCGACGCATTCTATTCGTGAAATAGTCTACTGCTTGAATTCGACAGAGACAAACAATATAAAATTCCAGTAATACGATGAAGGACACAGAAAGAACATTAGGTTCAGATCAGTTTCTTCAATGAAATTACAACTTAAGTGCATGAAGAATAGAAACGTTTATTTTATTTAAATAATATTGAACGAGAACGATGAAGCTTAAAAACTGATTACTCTAAATTTTCATGATATCCTAGCTATTCACGCTGGATTTCATAACTTCAATAAGTAGTCATATTAGGAATTCAATCGAATTTGTAGCGACATTATGATTCATCGAGTTCGTTCATTCGAAATTATTTTCGCTAGTCGAAATACATAGTTTCAGATCGATCTTACTGTTATACTTATTTACATTTTGATTTCATCATCACCAGTAAAAACAATCAACATTTGATTCACTAGTTAAGCATTATCTCGATTCGTTAGAAGATATCATTGTCGACAGACAGATAAGAAGAACAAAACCTGTACGATATGTATGTTCATTGTAACGACTTATTCTTAATGTCTAAATATACATACCTATATAGATTTACATGATACGAATAGAATCAATTCTGATCAATTATACTGAACACTACGAGTTATCACGAACTTTCAGGTAGAGGACCTCGAATATCGACAAGAACAATCTTTTGTCCAAATAGAAATGAATTTCTATTACCGCCTACAATCATGCCACATGATGTGAAACTCTTATTGCATGATTAGAAAATTCTTCGGGTATGCCAATAATCAGTTCAGTGTGATATATGACTTTGATTGAATTCGTTTGACATAATATATTTAAGATGTCTGCTAGCATAAGTTCAATGACATGTCGATGAAATAAATTCTTGTAAGACAACAAATTTTCGTACGGATCAAAATCATTTCAAATAATAAGAAAGAAAGTTCGCGATCAATACTTACTACTATAAAAAAATCATTCTTGTTTTCGGTCCTTCGATTGACAGCCAAACAAAGAATGTTGATGTATTGATGGAGAAAAAAAAAGCATTTACTTAATGAGTAACACTCATTGCAATGCTGCGTACTTTGCTTAGATTTTAACCGAAAAAAAAATTCATGTAAGTTTACATTTCTTTTTCCTTAAAAGGTGTACTATCGAAATCTCTACAATGGTGAAAATGAAAAGAAATTACATTCCACCGTTTTAATAATGTTTTCGAAAGCCTTCAAGTAATTCTTTGCTCCACTGGTACGGTAGTCATCAACATGTTGTTACTGAATTCGAACAGTTATTATGATTTATCTGTTCAAATCAACTATTTTGATCTTAATGATTCTGTGAGATGTGCTCCACAAGTCTATTCGAGTTAGCACAACATCGATATCCTTCAAACTCGCCAAATATGGCTGTTATCAAAATATTTTTTTATAGAATGCTCGATCGTAAATTCTGAAGAACAACATTGCAGCCCATACGTTTCTCAAGTGGAATATGTTTTTGTGTTAAAATCACCAACAATAAGTAACATATTTTTCTCTTGAGAAAACGCTTATTACAAAGCTCGCTGGTGCTCATTATGAAGAATCTATTAAAGAATACCACCATTGCATGACCATTAAGTAAGATCCAAGTAAAACAAAAAAAAAGAAATAATAGTCAATATTTTAATTGGATCAATAAAGCTTCGAATCTTCGTTGTGTTTTTTTCTAGATAGATGTCGTCGAAGAAAAATCGAACCCCATTCAACGAAGGTGACATTGAAAAATCTCTTTAGTTGCTAGGCTTCCTTTTGATTTAGACTTTCAAATGTCGCAAGTAAAAAATTTTCCTTTTCAACTACCTTCATGATTAACACATTCATATGGAGTTGTTGTCTAAACTTCAATCGATCAACATCGAAAGATAAAATAGAATATGTTTACATCAGTTCTATCAAACTGATTACATTCCACGAACTAAAACTATTTATTATTCACGCAATATTTAAATACATGGTGATGAATGGAATGATGAAGAGAAGATTTCACGCTTGAAATTAAAAGCAATATTAATTCGTTTTATTTATTTTTCTTTGGCTGTTTTGTATTTTTAGATGAATTCTGCACGTGAACGTGATTATATTCCTGTAGATACTACTGTCAACGAACAAATAAGTACATTATCCTTTAAACCACATATAAGTCAACGTTTAACTAATCTCGAACATCCGAAAACTTCACTCGATCATGAAATATTGCATACATTAAGAGAATCTTATGATGATCGTTCATCACCAACATTACGACCAATCACATTATCTAATATTGATTATGCACTTTGGCTTGAAGCTGGTAAACATTCACATAAGCCAACATATACAAAAAGTCTTGATGGCAAACCACCAATTAACTATAATATATGGAGGAACTATCGTCATTATTATACAGGTATAAATAGTAATAGTGCTCGTCGTGGAAATGGTCAATCTCGATTAAATGAAGAAGCTGCATTTAAATATCCAATTATAATACCAGCACCATCACAACTTGGCGAAAATCATTTAAGACATTTTTTTGAATCCAATAAAAAAGAACTTTTTCAAAACCAAACACATTTTCGTATGGCAATTATTAAAGCTGATAACGATGAAAAAATGCTACGTTTGTTAAGCTTGAAGAGCCAACAACGACATCCACCTGCATCGTCAGGTAAAATAGTTTACGTGTGTGTGTGTGTATATTTCAACTACAAAATTTTGCATTATGATAGTTTAGTAACATAGTCCTTAATGATTGACTTGATATGATTCTCTATTCTTTTCAGTTTACTGTAATTAATAATCTTATGTATGCATCAGTCCTAAAGGAGGAAATTCTGTTGATTCATAATATTCCTTCAAAGTTGATCTACTTCGCAGAAGTAGACTATTAGTCAGATTGCTGGGTTTCCATTTGTTGATTTCTTGACAGGTCATTACATTTCTATAGAAAATTTATTATAGACTTCCTTACTTTCTACTATTGTATTTGTTCGGATTCTAGTGAGTAACATTCTATACTGCATCTACTCAAAATAAGATTTCAAAACACATCAAGTCGTACACAATATGAGTTCGAACGATAGTTATAACACTTGTATGCTCTATGACGAAAATCGAAGCTAATTAGAAAAATTTGACATGATGTTTTTAGTTGAAACGATCCGTATTAATGATGAACAAAGTTTATCGATAGAAACATATATTTTAGATCATGTAGTTGTCTTGAACAGTCTTTCGAGAACTTAAATAACACAAATGAGTACTACAATTTTGAAGTATTGATAGATTCTCTTTACAAATTTTACATAGTTTTTAGTTTCTCCTGGGTGGCTGAATTCGACCAACATGAATAATAAATCGAAGGATTGCGTCCAGTAAAAAATCTTCATGTCACATGTGGTTAAGCTTTAACTGCAAATACATGACTATAAAATTTTAGCATAGCAGCACTATTTTACTGGCAGGATATTAGTGAGACTTGAATGGATGATATTGTTTACGATACCTCCTAATAAAATACGTCTATTTCCGTTAGGTAAACTGATCTTTAATAAATTATCACTTTTTCTATTTCATACACTTATTATCATTCTTTGTGAATGTCTATTAGTTTTAAGATATTTTAAAGAATTTGAACTATTCATTTCATGTTACATCGTGCAGAGTAACAGTTTGAGAAAAAGAAGATTCCATTATGTTTTTATTTCTTGTACATAGTCTGTTGAACGAAAACGATAATAAGCATTTAATGGGAACGTCATTAGAATGGATTTGGTTCTCATATGAATGATGTTATATAGCTGACAGACTCTCGTTTGGTCGCTTCACTACATTCTTCATAGATCAAAGAACATAATCTATGATTGATTTTTCTGTTTTAGATATGGCTGAACCATCTCGTTTATCCAATGTCTCATCCACGGCTAAACCAACATCAGCATCAACGATGGCTACACGAAATCCACCACCTCAAAACTCTCTAAATGTTTCTCCAGAATTTCAACCTCGATATAAATTTGGTAGTGGTAAAAAATTTCTAATGAAAGATAATCATCCATCGATGGAAAAATTAAAATTTGAACAAGAACTTAAAATGGCCATTAATTTTCATCGCGAACTTAAACGAGCCAAAGAAGGCAATACAAGAAGTCTTTATGCTCGTCATCAACCGGTTTAATACAGTAGAAAAGAAAGCCACCATGATTTAACTTCTTCTTCCATCTGTAGTTGTCATGTACTTTTGTTTTAATATGTTGCTTGTTTTTGAAAACTAATATTTTTTTATATTTATAAATATAAGCGAATTTTTTTCAGATTCATAGAATAAACAAAGAAAGAAGCATAAAATCAAATGGATGTGGCAACACTTTCAAATAAATTAAATGAAACGACGGGATATGTTGTACGACCGAATTTCGAAGAAAAATTTCGTTCAACAAAAGTACAAGAAATTCTGTATGCCTGTATTAGTGATGTTCTTGGTGATAAGAAATTTGATCAAGATGCATGTCCTGAATGGACGAAAACTAGTATGTTAATTAATATAAATATTCAGATTTATTTATCATCAATGAACAAGTCTAACGAATCACGTTATTCCTAGATGTACGATATGTTATTTTGTACAAAAATTTTTCCATCCAGAAAATCATATTTACTTGTACAAATTTTTTCATTATGTAGATAGAGATAAACGTTGACTATTTTCAAGAATTTAATCTTTAAACTAATCGTTCGTAGAAATGCTCCTATATTGGGTCACTTTCAAAAGGAATTGTACTTTTCTGCTCAAGAAGATTTATTTTCGATTTGAAAATTTTCATTCGAACAAAAGTGAACGAGAATTGTTAATTAAATATATATGTACAAGTGATGTAAAATATACGCTACTACTATAGTTATCTACTTAGATAAAAATACGAGTAATAAGAATTTAAAATTTCATAAAAGAAAAACTTTTCATAATTTTTAAATTTGTACGTATATATTCTAGTCTGATGGAGAAAATGAATTATGATCGGGAACGACTATATTTCTCTCAACATCATATGAAGAAATATGACCGTTGATAATGAAGGAGTACATAATAAGGCACATTTTGTCGATGGACTTCATCAAAGATCGTATTTCTTTGTATTCGATACGCAGAAATTCGATCTGAGATTTCGATAGCCAACAGAAACTATTGAAAGAATCTACATGAGTCCGACAGTCACTTCAATTGTTTTTTTAAAGCCAATTTCTTCAAACATACATATCATATCAAAGACAATAATACATTTTTGGTTTTCTCTAGATCTCGATTGTTAAAGTTGTATTTTTTATTGAATTCAAACAAAACGCTAAATTAGGAAGTTTTAATTCAGGTTGTTTACGAAACATTGATAGGATGTTTCACGTATATTGACGCGTCCGAACCGTAGGCGAGATGAAAAATGAGTACTAGCTTTTCTTTTTTTAACTAGGCATCCTTTTTTCCTCTTCGATTATAGTTCATCGGTGTTGAATTTTATCCGATCAAATGAACTTTTCCTAAGTTCCGGTACATATTCATTTCAGATACTAGTAGAATCTAATAATTCTCGTTCACTTGAAGTCCATGACATATAGTTAAGTATGAACGAATAATTCGATTCGAATGATTGATCAATATTTGAATTAGTGTTCGTTGAACTTGTTCTATTATAGCTCAAACAAAGTTTCTCTTCTTCTTCTTCTTCTTCTTCTTTCTGTTTCATTATTTTACCTATAGTCACCGTTAACATTCGTGATCGTCTTAAAGCTGCAAATATGAAATTCGATCGATACAAATTTATAGTTCAATGTGTTATTGGTGAAAATAAAGGTCAAGGCGTTAAATATGGTTGTCGATGCTTATGGGATTCCGATACAGATGGTATGGCTGAATATGTTTATTTAAATGACAGTCTTTTTTGTGCTGTAGCTGCTTTTGGAATTTTTTATTATTAAGTTTTACTATTCTTACTGTCCTACGTCGTCATTCAAATAATTGTTTGTTGAATGAAATGATTTAAACAAATAAACGCATATTATACATTTAAAGAAATGAAATCAAAACTGATGGCATTGTTTTCAAAGCTAATAAAAGTACAACAATGCCCGATGGAATTGAGTTCATTGATGTCATTTATCACAAAAGGTTAAATGCATACAAAAGAACAGAAAAGAAAAAAAATAAGATCTACGTGCTCAATTTTTGCTAGTAGTAATTCTGTTTTGCGATCTCATATTAATAAAGTTTAGAAGAGACGAGAGAAAACGAGAAGAATAATTTGTCATGAAGGTTTTTTTTTCTCTTCAATTCTGTCTCATTCATTTGCACACGTATGATGAAAAGGATATCAATATCAAATAATACCGGCAGAATTCAGAGAAATAAAAGAAGAAAACGAGAGAGAGAGAGAGAGAGAGAGAGCGAGAGAGAAGAAAGCGAGAAGAGGAAAGATTGCAATGCACATAAATAATGCCAATTTTTCTCTCGCTCTCTTGCATATTTATATAATCTGATAAGAACATAAGTGGTAGGTAAGAGAAGGTCTCGAGATTCGAATGGAGTAAAATGACGGATAGAATAAGAGGAAATTTAATAGGTGGAATAGAGAAAAAAAAATTGTTTATTGCAGCTGTTCGTCATTTCAAAATTACTTGCTGTCGTTAATCTTCTCTCGGTCGGATACTTTTTTCTGCTATGACTAGTTACAAAATTTAAGCACGTATCGATGTATATTCATTAAAGCAATGCTGCTAATCAAAAGGAACGAATATAACTACTATCAAGTAAATCGAAAAATGGGTAAACCTACAATATTAGAGAATGGTCTTCGATTTATATGCTTTTTCTGAAAATTCTGATTCAGGTAAAGTAAAAGGACACATATCGAATAACACTTTCATATCCTCTAAGAAGACGACGCAGATGTCAACAAGAAAAAGAAAGAACGATAGAGAAAGAGACAGACAGACAGAAAAATCAACTTCAATAAACCATGCAAATACAAGTTTATAGTGTACACACAGCTGACTTGATTTCGATTGAGACAATCAAAATCACCCCATCGTCATGATAATAAAAGTGCATACATACATATATACACATACTAAGCTCTCTCACGATGATAATAAAAATAAGCGCAACATGTTAGCGATATAACCCACTTTGTTATGAGAAGTATAGAGCAAAGAGAGAAAAGAAGTATTACGCGAACTGCCATAAAAAAAAAGAATTGAAAGCGTATTTTGGTTTGCTCGCTTTCTTTCTCTCTTTCTGTTTCTCTCCTTCTTTTTTTCATACCACTATAATTTTTCGTTTTACAGTTTGATCAAAAAAGAAAAACGAGAATAGAAGTCTCATACTAACTGCAGCGTTTTTTCTTGTTATATTACAAGTGACAAAGGCTGTTCGACAATATATATACAGATGATAAATTCGATTACAATGAAAAATCTATCACATAGTTAACAATCGAATTCAATACAAAATATTGTTTCGATATCGTAAGTTGAATTATACGATACGCTGAAATCATTTCAACGTTCGATTGCTCGTGCCAGGCACTGCTTTTGCACGAGACTAACAAAACACTGTAAATGCATTGGTCTGGTACGAACCATCGAAACGATTTCATCATAATATTGTATTCATTTAAATGTTTTAGTTTTGCTTTGTTTCTTTTTTATACAAAAAGATCGCTTTAAATTATTCTTTGTATACCTTCTTTAGATCGATTGACGTATATATATATATGTATAAGTTTATATCACCTTACAGTCTTCAAATGCGTTGACAAGGCAATTCAAATCATTTACATATTGTCTATTTGCTCATGTAATAAATAAGGAAAAAAAGCAAACTTATGTTTAGTTAGTAAAATGAAAAGAGTTAGCGTCAGGATATAAATGGGTAGTAGTTGTGTATTCGTAATATGAATCTACATCCAACTTTATTAAATAATTATAAACAATCGACTGTGGATGATATGATAAATCAAGACATGAATATACTATCATCATCATCAAATATGATACAGTACGATGATATTTCAATTCAAAATAGTTCGATGAACATCAGCAATCAACAATGGACATTTGAGAATAGAATCTATGCAAAATGGCATAGTGATTTTATCTATTCATAATAATAAAAAAAAAAGAAAGAAACATTTTAAGAATAAAGTTCACTATTTTCTTTCTTCTTCGCATATCAAAATCAAGGCTTAAAATAAGAATATAGAATGTAATAAATATTCCTCGATTTTTTTTATGAGGATATTAGCAAGTTTTGTTCGTCATTTCTTATCAAAAAGTAAATATTGATAGTTTTTCATTGCAGATTTATCAATAAATATTCTTAGTTAAAATGCACGGATGATGGTTTCGCTCATTCAACCATTTCAAATGATGACATCTCCTACGGGTTATTGCCGTAGTCTGATTAAGTTGTTTAGATCATTGAGAACAAAAACGTAAAAATATATTTTATCATAAATGCGAATGATGAAATCAAACAAAAGAACACAATTGTAGACTCTCATAAAAATGGATTTAACGTTTAAAACTATCATGCAATTGTTAGATCATCAGAAAAATAGAGTAAAATCGTTGGACAACTTTCACTATCTGCTGACCATCCGTATTTATCGTGCATAGTGTTATCATTTGGTATACCGTTTTCAGTGACAGTTTTATTGAAATCGAGTACTTTACCATCGTACTGCCATATGTAGGAAAATATATGTGAATTGTATTTTAAAAATTTTTTTGCAATTTGTCCAACTGTTTCGTCTTCACCTATTTCTAATAAATAGGAAGTTTTCGGAGAAAAATTATGTATGAGACGAATGTATCGAGCATGTTCAATGAGCCGACCGATTAAGAGATCGTTTGTTCGCCAAAACGGTGTATCAATTGTTTCGATGAATGATAGATTTTTCATTAATAGAACATGTTCATTTGTATAAGGATCAATTCTTTTACGTGGTTCATGAGATTGTTCATCGAACCATGAACTTACATCTTGACCAGCATAATCAATCAATAGTTGACATAATCTTGTGCCTTTGGTCTTTTTTATAAGTGATGTTATATCATATATACAACTAAATATGCAAATCCATGCATCAGTTAAATCATTATGCTGAGCTAATTCATTGTATGTATAAAATGGTAAGAGAGTTTCAATCTGTTCGCGTAATGTATTATTTATATGAGGACGGCAATGTTCAGGAATTTCAATTTCTATTTCAGTACTAGTTATGATTTGATTGCCAATAGACTAGAAATGTATTGAGCACAACTGTTAACACATTGAGTGTTCTACAAGATTTACTTTGTTTTAGTTTCAATTGTATGTCACTGTTCGTATTCGATATATTGTATGTTTGAAATATGATTGCTACTAGCTCGTTTGAATGAAATCAAGTAATAAAATATACCGAACTCCTCTCCCACTTTCGACTATGGAGAGTCGTAGTTCATGTGGGTTTCGCTTCTGAAGAAAACTAAGAGCTTTGAAATTCATTTCCTTAATCTTTGTGGATTCGTTAGTTCCGGTGTTCATGTTCACTGGAATAGAACCTAAAACTTATACTCCACACGTTGATGACTTCTCATTAGAGATTCATTAGAAAATTCTAAAACTTAGAACTCACTAGACCGTTGCATAGGTAGATTAAAGCTGTCATAGACTCAAACTTCTTTGGAATCTCGTTTACAAAGATATATGAGATCGGAAAGAGTCAATTATCTTTTCGTTCTACTCTTTTCCCCAAGACTCGCTTGAACCATTCGTACTAGAAGCAACGGAATAAATTATCTTGTTCTTTGTTTTCAATGTTAACTTTTCTTAAGAAAACATTTGTTTTTTTCTCAATACAACATATTCATTGAATACTGAAGCATCCTTCGTAGGAAGGTACTTCCTCGGATTGTACGATCATCTCGATTGGTTTCATGAACCGTGAGAAAAAGAACTTGAAAGAAAACACATAATTATACCTGTTCTTGTTGAATACGTTCGGATGAATAATCGACTGACACGTTAAAGGAAAAAAAAATATGTAAATAATTTCAATAAAAATAATACATACTCGTACTGATTAGGCGTTGCTTTTCTTGTTGATTAGTACTATCGATTTCTGACAGAGAAAACCTAGTTTGTCGATCATTGCTATCGAATATTTTATGAGCTATCAATTCCTTCGAACTATCATTTTGATATTCATTCCAACGATCTGAATGTGAAACGTCAATATTATTACGATTAGATGATGGAGACATTTGAGATTTCAATGATGAATTTTCTTTTTGGAATTCAGTTGTCACATGAGTAAATAACTCTTGTGTGGTAGGATGATCTTGTTGTTTATGAATAATATCATTATTAACTTCTTGATGACTTATGGATCCCGTAGCCACTGTAAACATATCATCAACATGATCGATTTCTGATTTAACATGTTGAATTTCAGAATATATTTGTTCTTCCATTATTTTATTTTTCAATTGATTTGTATCAAAGCGCTCGATATACAACTCAACTAACAACTTAACAACCGATAATATTGTTCTTATTGTTTTTCATAAAAATAACATCATTTTTCTTTCGTATATTCAAATGAGTATGAATAAACAACTATCAACTAGTCTTGATGTTATATTTCATCAAAATCTTATCGAGACTAAAAATTTTTTTGAAAAATTATTCGATACTAACATTTGCACATGCCAACAATATAATCGTAATAGTAATGCATATCCTAACGATTATGAGGAACAACAACAACAACAACAGGAACAACAAGAACAAGAACAGCAGCAACCACCATTATATCCTCATATGAGAAAATTATATAATCCTGATACTGGTGTACTTGAGAATGTGTATATTATCATGTCAACAATAAAACCAATTGAATCAATCAATAAACCACAACAGCAACAGGATGAAACACATGGACAACAGAATCGTCGTCGACAGACACGTATTTCGAAACAACGTGCTAAAGTTTTAATTACAGAGTACTGTCGAGACAAGTAGAAAATTCTATGAACAATATTAAGAAATAAACGAAGTTATATTATTTGCTTTCTATTAAACATAAGATTAAATAAATAAATAAAACGTACTTATGAACTAGATATCTTCCACTAACATTGTACGTTGTTCATGAACTTGGTTAAAAATACAAATGAAAAAAATGATTTCATGCAATCAAATTTATCTAAACATACTGTTTTAATTAGTACTCATCCTTCATAGTGCAGGATGAAAAAATCCAAGAATGGATTACGTTTTAATACCAATAAAAGTTTTTCGTCCATTGAGCCTTCTCAAATGCCACTCTCGAAATTTGAGTATTTCACATAATTACAATACTTCGCAATTCCAAGTAAGTATAAACAATAAAAAATATCCATTTACTTGATTTCAATATTCTAACTCTTGTATGAAATCAGATCTATTTACATTGTATACACAGAATTACCTTCTTTGTTGCTATGTTTCTCATTCCATATTCAATACGAATAGTATTCACTATGAAGAATTCAATCAAATACATTATTTTTTTTCTCACTATAATAATAATTATGCATGACTATGAAAATCGACGTTCTATATGAATACGGTTGATATCAGAGAACATTTAATTTTTGCAACGATTTTTATTTCCTCTAAAAACATATGATGGTCTATTTCATTATGTGTTTGTTTTCAATGTTACTTGGCTATAAAAGAAATAAGATAAGATCAATGTTAACTAAAGAAGATATGATAACAGTGCAAACAGAAAAACAAACAACAAAAGAAAAAGAATTAAACAGATGCCATTCAAATGGAGACTATAACAATAAGAACAGGAAAAAAAAGTGATCTGTAGGTTTTTCACTATCCCCATACATATTTACGAACGCTGCCAAGCAGCTCGGGTATACACAGCAAAGACGTTTATATATATATATATAATGATGAAACAAACAACACTTAAGTACAATAGGTTTATGACACGCACACACACAAACACGTATATATATATATATAAATATGCAGATTGTTTTCAAATTGTTTTGTGTAGTTTCTGGAACCAATATTTGATAAAATGCAAAAAGATGTTTTTGTTTATGCATAAAGATCATCATCGTCATTGGCACTAGGACGGTGTCCACTTTGTCCACCGCTACCACCTTGTGATGGTTGTTGTTGTTGCTGTTCAGGAAAACGAAATTGCGAACCAAAACCACGTGATTGTTGTAATGTTTGAGCAAACATTTCATATTTGCGTATATCATTATCACTAACTGATCGTCGAGCAAATTTCATAGCTTCTTCAAAATGATCACGACGAATTTCTGGTACTGGATCGGGTTCATCCGATTCCATAGCTGTTTGAGCATTACGTTGGCGTTCTTTTTCAAGATTGATTTCTTTTTCAATCGATTCTCGTATTGCTAATTTGCAAGCTCGTTGACATATTTCGGTTAAATCGGCACCACTAAAACCTTTTGTTACATTTGCCAATAAATTCAAATCAACATCTTTAGCTATGGGTGATTTTCGTAATGCAGCTTTTAATATAGCCATACGTGATTTATCATCAGGTAGCGGAATATAAATCAATTGATCAAGACGACCTGAACAGAAACAAATATTGTGAAACAGACTGTCAAACGTTGTAATGCATAAATGAATTCGATAGATATGAAATCGAATCAAAACTAACCCATGCTTTATCGTAAATAGGTCTATTTTCGAATCTATAATTTTTACGAGAAATCATAATATTTTCGCTATTTTAATTCTATTCAGATAAATAGGAGAAAACACTTTGATGATTTTATAGAAAAATAAATATTAAAAACTCATATGAAAGGCTGTATCAGTATTTCAAAGTCTATGATCAAGCTATTTACCTGGTCGAAGAATAGCCGAATCGATAATATCAGGTCGATTCGTTGCACCAATAATAAAAACATTTTTCTTAGCACCCATACCATCCATTTCCGTTAAAATTTGATTAATAACACGATCAGCTGCACCACCACCATCACCAGCACTACCACCGCGAGCTTTGGCTAGAAAACATACACACCATGTCTCGTCTCATAATCGCACTATCTTTCATCTTACCAATCGAATCTAATTCATCGAAAAACAATACACACGGTGCTGCTTGACGTGCCTTATCAAATACATCACGTACATTAGCTTCTGATTCACCGAACCACATAGTTAACATTTCGGGACCTTTAACCGAAATAAAGTTTGCTTGACATTCATTAGCAATAGCTTTTGCTAATAATGTTTTACCTAGAAATAAAAGAAGATTAGCGATGGAAAGAAAATCATACTAGTGTGTATTAGCTTACCACAACCCGGTGGTCCATAAAAGAGAACACCACGTGATGGTGTCATGCCAAATTTGAGAAATTTTTCAGGATGTTCAACAGGATATTGAACAAGTTCTTGTAATTCACGTTTAACATTTTCTAAGCCACCAACATCGTCCCATGTTGTTGTTGGTACTTCAACAACTGTTTCACGTAAAGCAGATGGATTTGATTGATTAAGTGCAAAACGAAAGTTATCTTGTGTTACAGCTAATGAATCAAGTACTTCAGCATCGATGGTATCTTCTTCTAAATCGATAACATCCATCTTTTCACGTATCTGTTGTAAAGCAGCTTCCGAACATAATGATGCTAAATCAGCACCAACATAACCATGCGTTTCATTGCCAATTTGTACGAGATCGACATCGTCACCTAATTTCATATTTTTCGTATGTATACGAAGAATTTCTAAACGTCCGACAGCATCCGGTATACCAATATCAACTTCGCGATCAAAACGACCAAAACGACGTAATGCTGGATCAATTGAATTCGGTCGATTTGTTGCAGCCATAACAATAACATGTGAACGTTGTTTGAGACCATCCATCAATGTTAGTAATTGAGATACAATACGACGTTCCACTTCACCGTGTGTTTTTTCACGTTTCGGTGCAATAGCATCAAGTTCATCAATGAAAATTATAGCTGGAGAATTCTAAATAGATCAACTTTTTGTTTTAAACTCATTTTAATGAAAAAACTAAAAATTAAATTAAATATAATTTTCTATATCATCTAGATACAAAACACGAACATATCATATAGTTAGACTCTCCTTTGATAACTATTTCTGTGGTATCTATAATAATTAAGATGGTATTTAATCTCACATATTAATAATGCGTCGAGTTTTCTCGAATATTATATCCTGTACATATCAACACTACATTATCTCAAGTTTCTTTACCTTTTCAGCTTCTTCGAAAGCTTTGCGTAGGTTCGATTCGGATTCACCAGCTAATTTAGACATGATTTCCGGTCCATTAATTAAGAAGAAGAATGCTCCAGTTTCATTGGCAACAGCACGTGCGATCAAGGTTTTACCTATAATTTATAATTGTTGTTTTTTTTTCTGACAAGAGACTAAAATCATCCATATGATCGTACCTGTGCCTGGCGGTCCATAGAGAAGAATACCACGCGGTGGTTTAACACCAATAGTTTTAAATAGTTGAGGATGTCTCAATGGTAATTCAACCATTTCTTTAATTTGTGCCAATTGTTTTCTAACACCACCAATATCATCGTAACCGATTTCATTCAATGATGCCTCTTCTTCTTCACGTTTTATTGGATCACCTTCACAATGTATAACTGTATCGGGTGCAACAATACAATATGGACTTGGTTCCGTTTCAATAACTTTAAATTCAACAGCACGCATGGCTGCACGTACAATGAAAACATCACCTTTACGTACAGGTCGATATGCTTCAACAAAGTATGGTTTTAAATATACTTCAAATAGATTTCCTGTTATGCCTTCAACGGTGTCATCAATAGGTAAAACATGTATACGTTTACCATATTTAACATCTTGACAACCTTGTATGGAAACAATATCACCTGAACGTACTCGTAAATTATTTCGTACAACACGATTCATTCGTATACGATCATTTTGACATGTATCATCAGCAAGAACAATACATATGGTTTCACGACGTTTTTTACCTTTGAGTAAAACAGTATCACCACGAAACAATTGTAATTCATCCATTTTCTGTTGTGATAATGCAACAACACTATTATCATCATTGACAGCATCATCAATAATTAAACGATTCGGACGTTCTTTTCGATTTAATATAGCTGTTGCATATTTATCCTCTTTAGTTGGGTCGACTGGTTTAGCCATTATGTTTCAATTGCAATAGAATAACTGTAAAGTTTATATCTACAAATATAAGTTCATATAGACACGAGATGAAAAGAACGATGAATCAAGAAAAAGAGAGAAAAACAAACGGTAGAATATAGATCGTATAAACAAAGACACAAATATTATCCTAAATATTTTCATTTTACAAAATAACATTTTCATGACTATTAGCCGGTGTCAATGAAACAGTTGACGATTGTGGATGTTGCTTCGATAGGGAAGGATTCATTGGTCGTACTGGTGATCGAGACGGAGTTACTGAGCCTGGATTTTGAGGATGTGATGATGGTGATGCTTGGCCAGGTAATATTTTCGCCGGCCGAGCATTTGAACCAGACGATGGAGAAAATTGACGATTCTAAAAATATAAAACATTTTGAATTTTACCAATAAGATTAAATACAACAGTAGTGAACGGAAGAAAACCTATCAATGATGAGCTAGCTACTTCACAATAGAATGTATTATCGCCAACAGATAATTACATTGAATCAAAGGTTTCAAACTTGAATTTGATCGTTCCCAAAAGAGGCTCGACAATTTACTAGGTTTCCTACAAAATATAATTTTGACGATGCTGCTTTTTTTTCTCAATATTTTCCAATGGACTCTTGCATTCTATTCATAGTGCGATGCATTGATATACCGACCGACCTCAAAGTCATCCTTAAGGTTGAGAGAAAATGCAGTATTGAAATATGTACATGTATGTTTGTATTTTACTAAATTATTTTCTTACTTGAAACAAATACTGGTTTGTCTAAATATAGTTCTGGAAATATATAATTTTTCGTAGACAAACAAACATTACATATATTCAAATATTTTCTGATATTATTAGAAGCTAAGGTTTCGCTCGATTACAAGTGAGTATTGGGAAGGAACAAAGAGTTTTTTTTTAGAATTACAATGAAAGTTTTTTTTTCTAACTCAACGAAACCGTTCTCTTGTTTACTAACTGTGTAGTTTCTAAACAATTTACTTACTAAATATTAACTATGTCTAGTTTTATTACTAGTCATTGAAAATCGAACTGTAACAGTTCAACGAGTTGTAGATATCTACACCAACAAGATGTTATGACAGACAATTGTATTGTGAGAAAATATTTTGATCTGAGGCAAATGTACGATTACATAATGTCCTATATGATAGATGACAAATAGATAGATATTTTTAGTTTGCACGTGATGATGCCGTGTGACTCATGACAAAAGAAAACAACGCGTAGTTTTCAAAGCGTGTGATATAAACACGAGTTTGTGCGTATCTTTTTCTTATTTCAATGAAGATTATTAATACTTTGTCATAAAACTTCGCAGTCGCTTTACTTGTTGTTTTCGTATCGAATCTGATGATCTAGATCTGAAAATAAATCTAATATTTCATGTATGATTTTACCTCAAGTTCATTGCTAGAGAATTATCAATCGAAAGACTTCTCTTACTCCACCTTAGTTCCTTATTGAAGGAGATACCACGATTTATGATCATTATAAAGCGAAGTGGGAAGACTAAGGAAAAGTATCAAAATAAGCACTATTCTTAATCAGATGATAATGACACATTGTATTATATTATTTTGCTCTTGAAATGCATAATTGAATGGGTTTTTTTTTCGACAGTAGCCAGCCATCTCGTTAGGAAAACGATTGTCCAGTAACACGCTGTAAATGTGTTTCTTTTCAGTTATATTGCGTGATGAAGGAACTTATAGATATTAAACTAACAATAAATGGATTCGAATTATGAGGCAGTCATACATAATAATTTCATGAGTACTACGAATAAAAGTTTACTAGATATGGACTACAGTGTTCTATATAATATTTTGCGAGCAATAATTTTGTTGCCACGCCGAAACTACTAAGTATTCCGATGACTTAGTCATGTTTGATTACGGAAGCACTTTCTGGATTTCACAAGACGACTCGAGTCAATTAATTCTTTTACCGTCTCTATTGACGTATTGGGTGATTCATGGTTACTAAATAAGCTTGACTCTTTTTAATTTACTGGCATTCGCTAGCAGTGGCATCAAATTCTATTGCAAAAGATTTCATTTGCTATGAATCGATTTACGATTGGGACAATAGTATAAGAGCATTCATTTTTAAACAGACCGAGTAATAGCTGGTGTGAAAATACCTACATTAGTCATCGTGGAGAATTTCAGACGGGTATGACTTCGTATATCAATACCTTTAATTTCTATGATCAAAGGAAACTAGCGAAATTTTTTCCCATCGAGAAAATCTCATATTTTTCGTCTGATCTAGAAAAGATCGAACCGTAAATAAATAGAACAAAATGAGTCATACAAGCAAATTTTTTCCAATGCAAATGAATACAACAGAAAACACGTGCTCTACTGTAACTCTGACTATAAAGAAGGTATCTCTAATTTCATTTTCTTTTACATTCAACGACTACAATTAGATCACCGAATGTATTCTAAACGGATTAACTATAGCGGTAAAAAACGACAAAATGTTTCCGTTCGACATGTTCTTGTTTAATATATTAACTTACATGTGAGGATTGTGTTGTTGATGATGATCTTGCTTGTTGACGAAGTTGAACAATAGGCGTATGTAAACGAGATCCATAATAATTACCGAATTCCTGTTGTAAATGCTCGAGATCATCTGGTCCAGATCGTGACGCGCGATAAGCTGTTGGAATATATTTCTATAGAAATCAACGGTAAATTCGAAATGAATAATAAAAATCTTGTTTAATTAGTTGTTATTTTTGTTTTTCATTCTACATACGGAAATAACACCATTGATACGATCAATAGTTATTTTATCAATCGAAGATATTGCAGAATTCCCTAGTGATTTATTAACTCGTTCACCCAGTGAACGTATAATAGGAAATACTAGTTCTTCAATGGTCTAGAAAAACAAATTCATCGTTGAATATTCTACAAGAATAACAATCAATGTGTACGCATTTACTTCTTGGCCCATTTCACATAAACCAACAAGTGCACCATAATGTGTCACAAATGGTAAACGTTCACTATTGAATGTGCGTAAAAAAATTCGTACGATTCGATAACGTAGACCATGTATATTAGCTGAGAACATTCTACATAAAATTAAAATCAAACCGATATGATCGACTGGTATTCGTGGTTGAATATCAATTTACTTGACCATTTGAGCACAACGTGATGCTGCATAATCACGTAGTGCCCAATGATTGTCTGTATCTGGTCTAGCACAAAGTTGTTTGGCTAATATACATGACATTATTGCCGGAAACAATTGATGAAGCTAAGTTTAGATGAAAGGAAAAAAGAACATTCAGAATAAGAAAACTAACATATCGTTTTTTCTTGCTTATTCTCTTACATATTTTTCACAATACAACGATTTATTTTCAAGTAGAGCACTTGTCATACGCATAAGATAAATTAATATGGCTAAGTTGTACTGCATAAGATTTATTTTAACACCTTCAGAAATGAATAAAACGATTCGAGGTAATATCTGATGAAGGCCAGTTTCTGTAGATAGACTAGCAATCGCTTCCTAAATATAATTAATATAAATAAGTCATTAAATCTTTAAAAATAAAAACCTACTTGACGTTTTTGTTCTTCAGATCCAACACATGCTTCTGTTATTTCTTTGTAATAAATTTGTTGTTCCTTAAAAAAAAAACAAAATTAATTGCAGCAGTGTCGTGACAGTTTTCTCTCGATGAAATCTCTCTTATATATAGCTATTGCAGTTTCTATCATGCACAAATCTACCTTCAATCGTGGTGCAGAAGTGCCATCGCACTTAATTTAAAAAACGGAAGAAGAGAAACTAATGGCGACGACAACTTTTAGCATATTTTTTTTCTTTTATACTGCAGTTGACGCACTGAAGTTTTTAAAGTCAATTATGTAATAATCTTCTAAGCTGACCGTTCCTATTTTAGAATAAGACAATTGAATTTTATGAAATAAAAGAGCTTGACAAAAAGAAAAGTTCAGTTCCAATCACAGATGATTATTGAAGAAACAAATGTTTTACAAATTTACGATTATCTTACAAGAGAAAGTTCATGTGGATTCGATGTTTTAATTTTTGATGCATCAAGATTGTATCGTTTTGTTAATGATTTCATCTAAAACAGAACAAACTCGACTAATATTCAACAGAAGTAAAAATCTTACTGGATCCGATGAATCAGCCGTAAGATCAGCTTTTGAAATAATTTCTGGATTTTCGTTTATTGTCGGTTGTTTGCCTTCGATCGCAAGCCAATGAGCTAAAGACAACAAGACATTCTAGTTTTTTTTTTCTTGCCCATCATCAAATATTTAATTTACTTCTTATCGAAACATCCAAAGGTACTTTTGGCAATGGTGCAGTAATTACTTGATCAAGTTGTAATTCATGATCATCGATACATTGAACTTCTCGATGATTTGAACCAGCGGCAGTTGTTGTTTTAAATGGTAGATTACCATTCGATAAACGAAATCCCACTATAGGCTAGAATAAATAAAGTTACATTTTCTTTTCTTGTCATGCCATATTTTGTTTTACTTCTAAATAACGCATTTTCATTGCCGATTCAAAATCGTCCGTGACCATTTTAGTTCGACGGCATTTTCTTGTGAATTTAAGAGCATCCTAAATGAAGACAAAAAGAACGAGTTACATCATGTTGTTACATTCTGTTTTTAACTATTGATCAATTTACTTGTAGTAACAATCGAACAGCACCAGTTGCTTCTAATGTCAAATATTTGATACAATCATCGGTTAAATGTTGACATTGATTTGAATCCGCTATGAACTGTATGGATAGATAAGGAAATTGAAGAATAGGAGTTTTGGCTTGATCGTTTGTCGTCATCTAAAAAGAAAAAAATTCGCTTTCTCGTTAGTTGATTGTTCTTTCATTTTCGGCAGATAACAATGTAGTCTTATTGTTAAATCTGATTTACCTCTTTTTAATATTCTGGACATTGTCGATTAACTAAATACAAGTATCTTTTAGAAACAAAATAATGCTCTTCACTGAATCTTAGTTTCTTTGAATATATATATATATATATGTGTGTGTGTGTGTATAAACACAGGTCGAATCAGACATGTGATTCATATTCGAAAACAACCATCAGCCTATCAGATGTTAACATAGCTCAGAAAGGAAGAAGGCGAAAGGAAAAGTAAGCTAAAAGAATCATTTTTCACTGAAATAATGCGCCGCCGAGAACATTCTGCATGGGTTTTTTCTAAATTTCATGCGTTGAATCGTCCATAGAAACTCGACTAGACCTTTGTGATTCAATCGTCGAATGAGGTGTCACAAGAAATTGTCCTACAATCACACGCAGTCACAGTTATAAATATACACGAATATATGAACATAGAAAACAATGATTATTTGCTGTTGTTAGTTGACGGCTGAAATGAATCAAGCAGGAAATTTGTTGATTCTATGACAATAAATCAATGAGAAATACTCAATGAAGGTTGGTTTATTCAAATTCAAATAATAATAATAATTTGTTCGAGAGCAATGTAGATGGCGCTGTCTTACGAGAGGTCTATTTTCTCCATGTTTTCGTTTGTCAAGAAATTTTTCTTTCGTTGAAAAACGTTGACAATCATATTTTTCATTCATTAGTCATATGATGGACACCTTTTCCTCTTCATAATTATGTACAATGACTGATTCAACTATCGGAGACTATGCGTTGTTACACAAACTTCGATGCCCGAGATCCCCAGAGCTAACTGGCCTACCTAAAATATATATTCTATCAATAAATGGTAAATCTTTAACGTAGTCTTTCACTGTTATTGAAATTATTTCTAATCGTTACCATGTGTGGTGAATTTTATCGAATAGGGAAACTAAATGAGATTTAGCAGTGCATCTCAGTAGTAATAGATTGATATTGATTCATGAATGTAAAATATAAATTTTTTTTGGTGATACATATGATGCGCTCGATAAACTCTGGTCCTTTTCTTCGTTATGTCATATAGATATTACACATGAGACTTGTGGTGATTCTCAAAATGTTTCACATACCTCATCAAGTACTTCACAAATGAGTTGCCGAAAGGATTTGTAATTTGTTCATGCATAAAGATAAAAAGTCTAAAAATAATTGAGAATAGCAAGAAACCTACTGAAAGTTGCTGAAGTCAATTTGAATTTTTGACTATAATACTGATGATAAAGGTGATTTGGTAACGCAATTTGACAAATTTTGCATCATGAAAAGATTGCTAAGGATAGTTGAAAAATTACGATTTTGTGGTAAACTCTAGGCGAGATGGTGATGAGTCGCTTTTTGAGTTGCCTTGCAGATCTCTTGTTCAGATGTTGGGTCAGGTAAATAGGCTATTAGGAAATTGAAGTCGCAGAAAATATATCATTATGTAATACTTTTTCTCGTAATGATTGTCATGGAACTCTGTAGGTTTCAGGATTATGGGATAGATATCGCAAAATTGATGTTAGTTAGAAGTTAGTAAAAAATGTTTGCTCAGGAAGTGACTTAACACTGTATCTCATATTATCGAGGAGTGGTTGTTGTAATTTCTTCAATCTTTATTTTCTCTGAGTTTTCGGAGACTAAGAATGGCATTCGCGCATGAAAAATACTACCTATGATTGATCGCGTCCTCTTCTGATCACATTTGTACAGACATGGAAACAATGTCCAGGAAATGTCGAGAGTCTATGGAGAAGAACACTGACACGTAGCAAGTAATATCACGGTTGAATGCAAACTAGTGAAAAGAATCGAACTTACCACACTTCACCTGAATGTGTGCAACGTAGGGCACGACATCTCTTCTGTTCTTACACATAGCTAGCAGGTGAGCAAAAAGAAGAGGATCAAGAACATCGCTGATATAATCAATTTGTTTCCACAGGATTCTGTTTGTTATCTAAAACTTAACATTAACATATGTATGATTATCGATTTTGGGTCAAAGAGATATATGGCAAAAACCGCTAGCAGGACTATTTCTAAAGTTGAATGTTTTATCAAGTGTAAAAATGATGCTGTATATAGGGGTTAGATTCAAACGAATCTCAAGCTGATGATCGGGGAAAACCGTGAGCAACTAGTGTAGGAGTTTACTGAGCTCTGAAAGAACACATGTTCTAATTTGAAGAATGCTAAATAGAGTGATAGAAAAAAGGTGAAGATTCGCATCTTACTAGCAAATCTGGGTTATTATAGAAAATACGAGAATGATAGTGAGAGTTTTGAAGTTTAAACTATAGAAAAATGTTTGTTTTCAGTAAATACAGGTAAACAACGATTTTTAGAAACTCTCGCTAATACGATCATTAGTTAACTATATTACTGATACAAGAAAAGTTGGGGTTTATAAAAGTAAGATTTGAATCAAAGTCAATCAAAAAGAAATGGCTATTGTTCAGATTCTGTCAACTGTGTTCAATGTATCCGGCAGTGTTCGTTGATTCATTAGGTGCGAAGATTTCTCATATCATTACTCAAAAGTGACGATGCATAGTCTCTACACTCCTAGTTGCGTATGACAGCGGGTTCTCTTTTTAATATCATGAGTGCAATACATCAATAACTTTTCTAATAGTAATTGCTAATATGATAATTTTGATGTTTACTTGAATAGAATACCTTTAGACTACTTAGGTCTTTGTTCATGTCATAGATCAATTTTGATTGATTTTTGAGTTATAAATATCAAACGGGCTCCATCTTGGTCGAGACATTTTTCAAATAAGGGACGTTATTGTACCAACATTTGCTCAATGACTGAATCCGAGTAAATCAATCGATTTTTTCCCCTTAGAATTCATTCTTTTATTAAAATGTAACTCAATTCACTTGTTTCTTGAAAAATGAAGCACTTATGACCTTAGTTTGTAGTGGATTTTCAACAATGATCCTGTACGACTGTCTCGATTCATCGTAGCACTTCGTTTGTGGCAACAGCAAGCGACTAAAAACTAGATCCGTCGTTTTCCGTCGTAAATGGTTATCAAGCGGTCGCTCTGAGACCATTGCTCAGCTTGTCTGTAATTTCATTTCTTACAATCTGACGATGATTTTCTCTTACATATGCAGATGTCACTACTATTTGATATCATCGTAAATGGAAAAGGTGAAAGTAGAATTTTTTAAAGATTTTATTTTATTAGAATCGTAATGATGCACTTGTATTAGAATGAAAAATGTCTTTGATTTCAAAATTTGACACACTAACTTGATTGGTTTCTAGATAACATAAAGGAGCGATGAGTCACATCATCGTATTTAGAAATTCTGCCTGATAGAAGATGGAATGGAAAATGTTACTTCTGTATATTCATTTGAGGAATATTAACTTGTTTGTTTTTAGATAGATACGAACTTAAACTATGAGTGAATCGAATGATGATTTCTATTTGCGATATTATGTAGGTCACAAGGGTAAATTTGGTCATGAATTTCTTGAATTCGAATTTCGACCTGATGGTAAATTACGTTATGCAAATAATTCCAATTATAAGAAGGATACACTAATTAGAAAGGAAGTGTATGTTAATCGTGCTGTTATCGAAGAACTCAAAAGAGTTGTAAATGAATCTGATATTATGAAAGAAGATGATGCAGTTTGGTATGTGTAGGCTTTTCATTTTTGTTATTCTTCTAATTTGTAGAATAAAATTAATAACATGAGAAGAAATGAATGAGATATTTCAAAACAATTTGTATTGAACGATGAATTTTCTTGAGAATAGTGTTTTTCTAAAATTATAATTAGTGACTTCTCTTGTTATTAGGCCACCACAAGATCGTACTGGTCGTCAAGAACTTGAAATCGTTCTTGGTGATGAACATATTTCATTTACAACATCGAAAATTGGTTCCTTAATCGATATTAACAATAGTCGTGATCCAGATGGTTTACGTTGTTTTTATTATTTGGTACAGGACTTAAAGTGTTTCGTGTTTTCACTTATTGGTTTACACTTCAAAATTCAGCCAATATAAACAAGAAGTATGAATAAGTGAAGACGATAAACGATTTTGTGTTTCTTTTTGTTTTGTTGTCCGTCTCATACATGTTATTGAACATCGTTTGATTTGTGTACTTCGTTTCGTTTGTCTTCAATCTGGTTGTTATTTGTATCTATACATCAATGAATAAGATTGTTGTTCTAGTTGAATTCTTTTTCTCATTAAAAAAAAATGTCCATGGGATCGCAAAATCATAGAATCTACTACAGTCAAGTAGCTAGTCGAAGATGAAAATGTGAATATTTGAAGTGGGTTTTAGTATGAATTCATCTGAGAGAACTTCTCAAAAATATAATCACTCGAAATTTTGGCTATGATTAAAGTTTAAGTAGCTTTGAATGATGCGAACTTTTAGAGTTTCTCTGAACCGTATTATGTTTGTCGCTGCAAATTTATCTTCTAGAACAATATTTACAGAAACATTGAATGATACTATGATTTCGTTTTCGTATTTGTTAATCGATTGTTTTTCTTGTAACAAGAATGTTCTTTTTAGTTAACATTGAATCTTATTCAGTAAACGAGTTAAAAACTAAATTCTTGTTCAAATTCTAATGAGAGGAACCATATATATAATTTTGTATTCTTCTTTCTAGTTGCACATGTCTAATTAAAGTTTGTTTTATGAAATCTATCCGAATTCAAAAAAAGAGAATTTCCGTTTCGGTTAATATCATGTGAATAATTTTGAAAATATTAGAGCATCAACAAAGTCTCTTGGATGTACTGTGTTTACTTAAAACATGTTTTTCTTCGTATAACATGCCATATATGCTGTGATTTGAATCAGAGAACAACTTATGTCAAAAGCTATTAACATTCTTTCGTACCTAATAAATTATGGTAAAATTTTCTTTTCAAGATAGGAAAAATATAATATATACCGCTATGTGATTTTCAAGAGAAATTCGCATGTATTTTATTCGTAAAAGGCTCAACTTCAGTGCATAAATAGATCATATTGCTTAATGTTAAAGTAGTATCTATTCTAAATTACAGATAGAAAAAGAAAAATTTTCTTTTTGTCTTTTACGTGTCATCTTATTAGTAATGCGTTTAACTTTTCAACGTTAGCATTCTCATAAAAACGAAAACAAGGGACTGAAAAAACATACGAAGGAACATTTTGTAACAGTTTTTCAACCGATGCCTAGTTGTGAAAATAAGAGTATTTCAAAAAATGGTCAACAGAACAACAAGAGTATGCTTTTACATTTGCTTATTATTATTATTATTTTTCTTGAATGAACATTAAAGAAAGAAATGTTTTTCTTGTTTTACTCTTGAAGATTATTTCATTTTTACCAGCATACGTGTTAAAATTTCTTCGAGATGTATATTGTTACTCGTATAGAAAAGAGAAGTATGACTTTCGAATATTGACGTAAATGCGGTGCTGCAACAGATGTATCTAACGACGAACTGCAACTATAGTTGACCTTCATTGTCGTTAATGATATTTATTAAGCTAGCTTTTAGAAAGCAATGATTTATAACGAATATAAAGATGAATACATTATAGAGAGAAATCGGAATAGGTAAAACATGAGAAAAAATATTCAAATGAAAGTGACAATAAATTTCCTATGTGCCAGCTAATATCGATAACAGTAGAGAATAGTGAAAAAACGTCTCCATATGTAAAATTGAATATGATTCTTTAAGAAAGAGATTACCTTGAATAGAGTAAAGAATACGTTGTAACGTAAGAAAGATTAATATAGGTCAGAAAAAGCTTAATCGTGACAAGAAATAATAGTGGTAACAATGACAAATCAAATGTCAGCTGGCTTGTATAATCCGTACAACAGTTATATCAATTTTTATTCAAAATCAATCAATAAAGAAAACACTTTGTTCACGATATTAGTAAAGAGCTTTACGAAATTCCAAAACTTTTAGAACAAAGAGTAATTTTGAAAATGATTCAAGTTTCAATGAAATGAATAATCTAAAGAAGAAGAAAAAATTCATTTGAAAACGTCGACTATAAACAAAAGAAAACATAGTCTTAATGTATTTGCCTATCTTTTATGGTCTCTGTTTTTTTCCCAATATAAAAATTGACTCTTTTTATTAAATTAAAACACAATCAAAATAGCATGTTTTTTTATTTTTGTTGAACATATACTTGAAATACAGTTTTAGTGAATAGAATATATATATATATATATATGTTTTAAAATTAGCGATAGATGATTCAAAAGAAACATTCAAACATATTAAATCATTTCGACGAACATACCAATTTCTGTACAATCATATTCAAAGAAAATGTTAATCTTTATCATATTTTTATTATTATTATGAATATGAATCAAACCATATTCGTTTTAACAGCTAATACATAGTTTATAATTAAATGTAAAATTATGAATAAAATATAGAATGTTGATTGTTTTTTGTATGAGATTCTTCGATCGTTTTCATATGTCATGATGCACCACATGTTACGAAAAGATTCGAACTTTGTTCTCGTTTCTCTTCGATAAAATTTAGCATTTTATACTGAAAAAATTATTTAAATATTGATTTATATGTTTCCGAAGTAAATTATAACAGAAGTATTTGTGGACAAAGCAAATACAATGATGCGATCTTGTTCTTTGTTGTGTGCTTATATGATGAGAAAAAGCGAAGAAAGAAAAGAGAGTTATATTTTATTTGCTCTGTCGATGCCGACTCAAATTAGTAATCTCTCTTTCCTTCACTCTCTCTCTCTCTCTGTGTCTCCCTTACACATTTATACACTCTCCCTCTTTTTAGTCATTCATGTTTAATTCTGTTGATGTAAGATTCGGACAGGCGTCGATTCAGTTCGTCTTATAAACAGACTACTAAAAAACTATGATACATACATCTTTTATTCTAAATATAGTAAGTGCATGAAATTTTCGATTGTTGAATGGACAATTTTTATTTTCGAGTGGCAATTTTTAAGACGAAATAAACTGGAAATTTATGATTCTCAATTTTCTTTGTACACTTAACGAAACAGTAGTACAGATTAAACGTGGGCGGGATCAGAGAATTTTCAATTTCTTGCATTGTTGAATACATTAGAAACCCGAATATTTTTAGTTTAAGTATTCTTAACATAAATAACTTCATGAATAGTACTAGTTACCTATTCGTGTTCATATTTTCGACACATACCATTTTGTTTTAGAATCGTTTGATTAAAATTGTCAACGTTAACTGTTCGTTTAACTCCATTCATATTCTGTGTATTGTATTTGTAAGAAAACGCGAACAAAAAAAAATAAGAAGGAATCAAACAATAGTCTAATTCAAAAAAAAACCTAAAACGAACTAAGAATTTTAAACAAAAAAAAACTTGAAAGAGGCCACTAAATGGCAAGGCTATTTCATGTAATCATCTATTTGCACTTGTATTGAACTGTTCCATCAGAATAAATGTGTTAATGATGTAGGATTCGAAGAATTTGTACTTCTCATATGGTTTTAAGCATGTTCGCATAAGATTACAATAGATCTTCTGTATATTACGGTTTCAAGGTTACGACTTCATTATGTATAATACATTGATTCTTTTTATTCATGCTAAAAGATGAAATTTTCATACTACTTGAATATAGGCTCATTCTCTCTCTCTCTCTCTCTCTCTTTTTTATCGAGTACCGTATTCAATCTATGCAAATCCATGCGTCTATCATTGATGACATGTCTCTTCAAAATTGAATACTAGGTACCATATTTGTCATAATTAATATTGCCTATTGTAGATCACAGTTAGATTTCGAAAACTAGTAGTTCCTCAGTAAAAAAACAACAAAGATAAAACATTAGGCTCTAGGACGAATACTTATATAAAAACGAATGGTACTCCTAAGTTATTTTCGATATTTTGTTGTATTTGATATGCATCAATTTTAGTTTTGATAACTTTTCATACCATTGTTATTTTATCATTTAATTCTGTTAAGAAAGTAAACTACTTGACATGAACATGAAAGAGAACTGTGTATGTTTCTTTTCTTCTTACTCGTTTATACATGTCACTCGACTTCAAAATTTAGTTCGTCATCTATTTATTGCATTGTACATATTTTGATTTGCCATTGCCATGCTTACCATGGACACATATAAGTTATTAATTGTTATTTCTTTTTAATAACACTGTTTAACGAATACAGATATGTAAAGATTCGACTTTCTAATAATATAAAATAAAATAAAAATAGAATGTATAGTAATCAATGTAACAACGCAGTATTGTACGACGGGTAACCAAGAATTAAAAAAAAAGCAATTCAAAAATAATCAGACAAAGAAATCATTCTATGCTTCTTAGTGCATAATTGAAAAAAGAGCAGCTATGTTACACTTTTTTTTCCTATTCTTTCATTAAGATTGAAATAAGATTATCTGCATACTGACTTCTATGTTTTATTCTATTGCAACATCTATACTATATAGTTTTAGAGTCTTTTTTTTTATAGTAGAATAAATCAGCTTAGATGTATGTATTCAAATAATAAATTATCGTCATGTATGAAATGTCGTTATGTGAGAAGAGAATCAGATGAAGAATATTATACACCTTGTATGAAAAGAAACAACGCATTTTCGTTTTCGAATGACAAGTTTGATAGGTCAAAGAGCACTGCTATGGAATAAATAGTTTATCGCCATGTCAAGATCTAGTTAAGAAGACCTGTTCGATGATGACATACTGTCTATAGGCTTGTCATGTGTATGTCGTTACGGGAGTGACTGTGCATAATTTGACATTGTTGACGTGTGCTTCTACAGGATCATTACGAGTATTGTTAATGTAAGCTTTTTCAAGAGGTTAAAAGCAGTTGGTTTACTGAATAATTCTATATTCAATTCATCGGTTAAAATAACTTTATTTTCTTTATGAGAGGTCGTTTTTCAACTATAAATAAGAGATCATTATGGTCTATTCGACAAAATCATTTTCTACGTTGTAACTTGTTTTTTTTCTCTCACACTGATTCGTACGTGTATTCGAAAACATTGTTGATATCTTATTAAGATAACCAATGAATATCTCAAATGAAACGATCGCTCTTCCAATAAATTCTCATCGTCATCTATTACACAGTTCTCATCCGACGATGTACGCAAATGCCTCTCCGATTGCTGTTAATAATAAAATAAGAGCTATTCAAACGCGAAAATCTCGTATCACACTTCAATCCTATTATGATTTTACTGATATTCGACCATTAAATTTCAACACTAGTAGCCTTATTACAGCGCATTCTTCAACGAATTTTACAAATCTTTCTCCAGATAAATTACTAGAACGTAGCAAAGATTTACGTCTTGGTCGTCTAACCGATCGTCAGAATCCCCGTCCGACTATTGTATCTTCAACATCGATTGGTAATCAACAATCATTAATGTGGTCAAGTTTTAATTCACCCAATGGATTGAATAAATCACTTCAATTCATTTCACCAACGATGTCATCAAATACTATTGGATTAGCGTTAAAGAAATCATCGAATACTAATATGCCCGATATTCAACAACGTTCAAGTCGTACACAAATAACAACATATCCCATATTGACGGAACAACAAAATATTCCGATATTTGTTGAAGCACGACATAGATCATTACCGAAAACGAAAACATGTTTACCGAGAGCATACTATCGAAGAATATCACGAGGTAAATCATCATTTCCAGTAGCACATACTCCACTAGTACAAACGCTAACTAAGAATAATTCGAAACAATCAAAATGTATTACAAATGAAAATATTGTTCATCTTTATGAAAGTGAAGATGAAGAAGAAAACATGCCAATTATAGATGAAGAATTGGACGAATATATACAGAAATCAACTATTAAATGTGCCGATTGGCTTATAAAACATGTTTTCGATCAAACATACGATAATATAGACGAATGATTCTCGTTTGTGTTTTTACATATTCATTTAGTTTTTGTAGATAAGCACTAAAATTAGTGCCCATGCGCAATATGTCAAAATAAAACAATAACAATTATTTATTCGACACAAAAAAAAAAGCATATTTTTACTTTTTACATCGATTAGCTCGAAAATGTTACTCTTCATGATAAATATAGTTGAGTACACACTCTATCGTCAACGTTAAATAGAATGATCTTAAATACTAAGATACACATTCGTTTATGTCGAATATTTTATTTTTCTTGTCAATGATTGTAATAATGAAGAGCAACAGATTATTGAAGTGTTGATCTTAGTAGATATAAGTAGATTGTAGAAATTGAAATTATTATTATTATTATTGAAAAATAAATTCGATGTTTTGCACATGAATACAATTGTGCGTGTCAAATCACATATCTATCACGAATTATTTTTCATATGACTGATATTTACAATTTCATTTTTTATTACATTCGATAATGTATTTATATAGAATATATCTATACAATTTTACACTTGATGTGATTACTTCGATTACATATTATAATAACAGAATAACTCTTGTTGTTTTCGCAGGGAAACATTGTTCTTATAATTAACGACATGAAATTCGATCACTTGTAGTCAAAAATAATATATATATTTGTTAAATCACAACAACTATATTGACTTCAGTTATTCATGTCAACTGCAACGCTTCTTCTGTAAAACGTATACTCTAGGCAATTACGAATCAGATTTTTTAAAATTTAAATGTTATAATTGTATATATATATATATATTGAAACGAAAACAGATTGTTTCAATAAAATCTGCATACAGATCCAAATCGTATTCACACTCAAATGCATGAAATAGTATTGTCGTTCTATCATTAGATCAGAAGTAGATATTCAAATTTGTTTAGATTTTAGCTTGATTGAATCCGAGTTCAAAATATTTTTCACTCGTTCCACTCCGAATTAATAGAATCATATGGTGGTATACATTCTAAACTCTAGACAATTGTCTTTGTTCTACATGCAATTTTATACTAAAAAAAACAATTCAAGGCAGAAATATTTACTTTGCTTGCTTGGCAAATTTTATTTACTTTAGTAAAATAGAAACATGCTACATAAGCGCATGTCTTGTACTATGCACCTTGACTTAGAAAAGTTTTCTATCCGTTATTGTACTAAGGGGAAATTTTTATCACAAGTTCATTCAATGTTACTTTAGACCAACTAGTTTTCGTCGATTGAAAAGAGTTCTTCTATTTGAGTCTATAGTATGTCGGACAGTTGAAACGATTCATTCTTCTGAAGGTGACAATAACAATGATATATATGCTGACTTTGGATTGTTTGAATTCCAAGAATTGAGTTCAGTGTCTCGTTGAAATTTTAATATAATGAAAAATACAATAGACAAGTAGAAATCGTTTCTCTTCAAGAAATACCTTCAAGAACTATCGAATATTTCTCGATATTTATTTACAAATCAAAACAGAAATAAATTTGTTTTTGACATTTCTAGTAACCATATTTATCATTCAATGCTGTCCTTCCATCGCCTGTTTGTTCATTTTCAGGTGGCATCCATCCAGCAAATTTATCTTCTGAGTAATGATCACTATCATCGTGTTGATCTTTTGAATTAGCTTTCGAATGTCCGACTTTTCGTCGTTTTGTTGATAGTTTTGCAGGAGGCCGATCAATCGTGGAACTTTGTTCTGGTTTAGATTGAACATCTTCACTTTCTGTTGATTGCAATGCTGACGGTAGAGGTGGTGGCATAGATTCTATTTGTACAGTAGATTTTTCTTCCACGATTATCTTCGGAAGATGAGGCAATTGTGTTGATGGAACGAATGAAGGTTTGACAATTAAATTTTGTTTAGCCTCGTCACGTCTGTTTTGTTTCCATGTTTGAATATTAAAGTCTTTCGGTTTGCATATTTTAAGTAATTTTGCATATTGCCGTTCTTCATTGTCGATGTCTAATAAACGTTTTTTCCATTGCCATTTCACTTTCATATTTAATTTTTCACCTTGTTTCAATTGACGTATATATAAATCGATTTCATCAATATCTTTTTCAGAATTTGCTGCTTTTTTTGCTGCATTTTCTTCCATTTGTTTAGCTGCTTCTAATTTATGTTCGAGATCAACTTGTTCTTTATACAGATTTGTTAATTTCAAACAAAGTGAATCAAATGTTTCCGTTTGTTTTTCATTATTTAAATGTCCAGACCATTCCATACGTTTGAGACGTTTCTTTTCTAAATCACCTGTACGATCAAAAAACGTATCTTCATCTTCTTCATAGAAATCATTTTCTTCCAATAATTGCCGTTTGATTTGTTGAATACGCGGTGTATTCAATGACGATGCTGCTGTACCTTCACGTAAAACACCATGTTCATCCAAAATACGACAAGCTTCAAGAATACATTCATGAATGATTTCTTTACGTTTACAATGTTTTTGTTCACATTCAGCTTGTATAGAACGACCATATTCATCAACAATAGGCAATTTAATTGTACAACGATACGAGCCAAATTGATGATCTTCAACGTCATAAGTAAGTTCGGCGCCTTCACGTTCAAAAAATGCTGTTAACGCTCGTTTTGGATCTTTTAGATAGAATGGTTCTTTCTTCGTATTATTGTTATCATCATCGTCATCATGCGCTGGATCACCGACCTACGTAGAAATTATACAAAAATAAATTTTTAAATTAATATGATGTTTACACGACACATCGTCATAGAAGAGGAGAGAAGGTGACAGAAGTTTAATGGATAGTCATTTGCCTAGCCTGTACTCGAAGATTGCAAATGATACGTCGGAAAACGTATTCACAATGATGCTCTAAGATTTGATATTGGAAGTGTCACTGTAGATTAGAATCTATCGAATATATTTTTCCCAAGTATTTACATTCGTTAACGAACATATCCTAGATATTCTTCAGAACTTTGTAGAAAAAGATTGAACTCGAATCCTGTTAGTGTGTGATCACTTGAACATTCATGATAATACAAAAAGAATGGCGCGAAAAAATGTATTTCTTAGATAATTGATACTCACTGAGTAACATGTTTCGTGTTAGAAAACGTCAAAATTTAAGCTGATGCTTATTCATGATGTAAGTACACACTTCGTTAGACTTTTAACTACTTTCCAACAACAGTACACTAAAAAAAATAATTGAAATTGATTTCCTAGAATTTATTCTGTGTTATTTTCTCGTTAGAGAATATATGAGAGCACGTCTGTCGTTAAAAAACTCCGCTGTATACATCATTAGGAATCATTGCCAATTCTTTCGTTAGTTGTATTTCATTTTCTGTATTTAGTGAACACTTACAACTGTACGAAAACAAGAATCAGCTATGATTCATAAACGTTTGAATATTCTGAACATGAATTTCTATAGAGCATGTGAAACAGATACTTGGTAGAGTATTTGAAAAAAATACTTCTAACGATTTTATTCCGCTGAAGAGAAGAAAATGATAGGACTTTCTATGAATAAACATTAATTAATTGGGACTTACACGTGACATAATTTCTTTCAGTACTGTTTGATCGTTTTTAGCTTGTTGATATTCAATACGATTTTTAAGGTCATTACTGGCGGCTCGTTTTTTCTTTTCTTCGTCATTTTGAATCTGTTCTAAATCTTGAGATAATTCTTTTGATGCAACGATTCTAGCAGCAGCAGCGGCAGCATCTGCAGCAGCTTCGTCCATTTCTGATCCCATGCCCCAATCGATCTCAGTAACCGTATTGTGATCGACTTCACTAGCAGCATTTTCTCGTTTAGCACGTACAGCAGCAAGCATTTTCGCTCGTTTTGCATGAAATTGTTTCATTTGTTCGTGTGTTAAATCATCGCCAGCTGAATTATCGATACTTTCAGCTTCGGCTGATGCATTACCCTGAACTAGATAAAGTCTTGTCGATTGTCCAAATTTAATAATATAGCCGATTTTAATTCGCACATAAACTTTCGGTTCAAGACGTTTTTTATTCATAAACGTACCATGAGTACTAGCACAATCGTATAGATAGAGACCAGCCGGTTGACCATTTTCGAATTCGGACTTATACTGTATAATAGCATGATAACGAGAAATAGTTGAATGTTCCAGTACAACATCATTATCAGGCGAACGACCAAAAACTGTGTACGGTCGATGAGAAAGTGAAATATAATCAATAATAGAACCGTTGCGTAGTACTTCAAGTGAATATTCAATCGGTGGTATAGAAGATGATTCCGGTTCAGTATATTGTAAGTTTTTATGACGAACTGGTGTTGAGAAATTAGCAGGTGGCAACTCTGGTTTAGTCGAAGGTATATGTGAAAGTTCTTGATTTTCAACAGGTAACGGAATTGCAGTATCATCTATCTTTGTTTCTTCTATGGGAATAGATGGAATTTTAAAAGTGTCTGTCATATTAAATCAAATGGCAACAATTGATTCAGTTTAATCGTGATTCTATATTGTTGATAAGATATAATTACAGACGGAAATTTTTTACGTCGATATTTCAAAATTAGACTTCTTTTACTATTGGTCGATTTTAAATCAATCAAAAACTGTCGTTCAAAATGAAAACCATAATTTGTTTTTTGATTCATAATATAAGTTGATTTTATCAGTCAAAAATGAATATTTGAATCGATTTATTATAAGATGAGAATACGTATGCGGGTTTAATCGAATAATAGTTCAATAGTTGACGCCAGCTGACAGATCTGTCATGCTTTGACATGCATTCTATTTAAATACATAATTCGATGATATTTCGATCTTGTGTAAAAGTAATGTGTTAATGTGCCGACGTTTGAGATACGATGATTTTTATAGTGATACAAAAGAGAAATGAACACTTGAATTCTCAAGACATACCATCTTTCCAGGTTCACAAATTGAATGAAGAAAAATATTCATTCAAGTCAATTTGACACAATTTCATTAAAAAACAGGATCATTATAATCCGATGTAGCAAATCTATAATAGAGTAAAATGTCGATGACTTTTCTCCATACTTCATTCTTTTCACGCAATATCATCAAATATTCTGGCTACTGACGAAGAGAAATGATCAATCACATTGATTGAATCAAACCTCAAAAGATCACTGAGAAGATGACATGGAAGTTTAATGAATACAAACGAGATTCAGTAATAATCGATTAATTCCCATAGGATTTCAACAGAATCAGTATGATTGCCAAAAGTTTTTTTTTAAAATTTTTTGATAAAGTATTAAAGATCAAATAAAATTAAGTTTCTTGTTGAATAATTTCAGACATGTGCTGATAAAACAATCCTTGTTTGAATGAAAAAAATTTAGAATAAATTGACAACAAGAAGCAAATCGTTCGTGAATTAGAAGTCGAAATCAATATTCTTCGTTTTTTGGATTAAAATGATTTTCTTTTTCGTTCGTAAGTACTATTGAATCAGCGAAACTTTCTTCTTCATCATCACTTGTATTCGAGCAGCGTTTCCATGGTTCGTCTCATCTTTATAGCATTAATTACTACCATAAACAATAATTAAATGGTTCACAGAACTTTAGCATACACAGACAACATTTTTCTCGAGATGATCTATCATAATATTTTTGGCATTTTTCCAATGTATAATCAGTTAATACATGATCAAAAAGAATTTCTAGTTGATCAAACCGATCAATACACTTCCATGATGATCAATTGATCATGCCCCAATGGATACGATGATTCTCTTTCCATAGAAAGTCGAATTCCGAGAAATAATGACTAGTTTTAAAATTCTTCTTTTTACCCTACGCTCAGAAACAACTCCAAATTCAACGATCAGAAGAAATATCGTACGCACTCGATACTCTTCAACATTGTGAGTGTTTGAAGTCAGTTGCATGATTAGTTCTTCGTTTGTTTTGAAAGAAACATTCTGATAATGGCTCATGAGAAAGTTGATTGTTCATCCATGATTAGAAAGCGAAACTTGTTCGAGTGTTCATAAATATCAGTCACATGAGATCTATGCATAAATGAATGAACTATAAAAAACAGCATGTTTGGAAATCACAGTAATGAATTGTGTGCTCAGACATAAAAAATTATGAGTACTCGAACTTTTTGTCAAATACTTTAGAACAAAATTGTGTGAAAACGATAAGAACTCCTAGAATGGATGTCATGAAGATTGGTGCGCATTTCTTAAATATCGAGCTGTCATTCTTGCTATGATCGGCTTTGGTTACAGTTAGAGTAGTTGGTCGAAGAAGGAACGTAATCTACTTATTAGATGATTTACTCATTAGAAAAATTTTCAAAAATGAAGATTCAGATTAGCCGATGATGTGAAGAATATTTTGAATAGAGGATATGCTTCTCGAGCGTGTCTGACTTGTAGGCAGATATGTATCTCACATCTGTCGGTTGTACTGGTTCGTTTTTGGAACAACACATGCTAGATCAAGCTTGTATTTTCTTTCTCTAATAGACAAGTCAGTGGTACGCTCTCGTTTCAATTTCAGCTTTTTCATTATTACTAGGATCTACTAAAAATTCACTGAACATAAGAGCACGAGTCTTTTATTGTGATATGAAACAATCCTTTTACTTGTAAACTAATACGTAGAAACACGTTCACTCACAGTATAATTCATCTTTAGCAAAAGCGAAATAACAGTACAAACTGATAAGATATTCAAAATATACTTCTCTCTCTCTCTCAGACTTCGATAGTGAAATAATTATGTCGAACCTTGACTATGTAGTTTACATTGTTATTTATTCGAATGAAAATCAATAGTGCGCATTCATAGAGAATGCATCCAATCATAAAGTATACGAAATTTCGTTTTCTATTTCTTTCACTTGATATGTTCGGAAGTCAAGATCATACTAGACAAGTATAATGCATGCTGTTGAATTTTGTTATCTGATATAGTAGTATTATATCAAGGTAAAATAATCTTTATCTCAAGCACAAGTTTAAACTTGAACTCGATTCAATATAATCGTTTCAATCTTTTCAGATTTAATTTGACAGGTGTTATGATGAACTGACAGTAATTCGAGATACGAATGAATTATTTTAACTGTTCAATAGGATTAACTTGATCCGTAGTGTTTTTCATATTCAAGGTAAGAGTCTCAATATTTAGTCTTTTTTCTATGAGAAAATGAAAATACAAGATTTCCTATTATATAAAAAGAATGTCATATTCATTCATTGAAAGAAGAGACATGACAATTGATGTGAGATCTTGTGACCCATAAAATAAGTACTTCTCAAGTCAAAGTCCACTATGACTATTCGACGATTCTTCATTCTATCGTTGCTTTAATTATCTAATGAAATTATTGTTTAAAATACAAGACATTTCATCCTTGATGACGTTGTTAATTCTAAAGAAAGCTTTTTTTTTCATGAGATTGTATCAATTCATGTCACCATCTATTAGATTCTAAATAAATAGTTATTTTCGATTGAGGCATTGTCACACGATTCTATAGATTATGATACTTAATCTTTGTGGAATGATCTGAAAAATTTCAATACCTTAGAATACTAATTGATCAATATACATATGAATGTTTTTTCCACTGTAGAAAATTTTGTTCTAATTACAAATTTCTTCGATATCACTATCGAAGAAAATGGAAACCTCGTTTTTGTCTTCATTGTACTACTATTAATTGGTTGCTACATACATATCAGCGATGTCATCGAACTAACGTTCTTCGCTTCATATTATTTACATGCATTTTTTTTTAATAATTTTCTTGAGATCGATTCGATAGAAAAAAAAGAACAACGGTATTCTATTCAATTTGGAATAATATCAAATTTGAATGTTATATATATTTGTTCACGATAAGAACTACGTTGCAACATTAATCCATCGATATGTTACACGTACATACATATTGACTTTAAATCTTTAATCTCTTTACATGCATAATAAATCTCTACAAGTTTTGTTTCTGCTCACATTCAATTATTTTATTTTAATTAATAAGTAAGTAGTTCATAAAATTTCAATAGATTGTATTTGAAGAATGTTTTACATATAGATCATGGTTCTATAGTGTCTAGATTCGTGAACATCCGAGTGGAGTATGTACGTAAAATGTTGTTGTCGGGCGAATAATTATAGAACAATGTTAGACGAACGTCGAGCGTAATTGTGTACTTGTTGGCAAGATATTATTTTTTTATTGTTGTTCTTCTTGAAACTGTTCGTACTGTGTTAGTAAGATTATCTAGTGAAGCAATCGACATATTTTTTTATTTGAAAAATGATAATTCATCGACTTCTTTACAGTTTCGACTGATTGAATAATAAAAATTTTGATTAGTTCTTCATGTCTATTTACGTTGTTCAAATGTTGAAGACAAAACATAAACTATCGTCATTTGAAATCATAAAGGAGCAAATTAGTTCCGAGTTAAATTCTACGTGAAATGACACTTTACTGTTCGCATGGATGAGAAACGAGGTGATTTTCAAGGTATCAAATCGTACTTTTTGAAGAGGTGCGATTACTTTATAGACTCTTTACATACATACACTTGTATTTGTTTCAATTTACTGAGTATTATTTTGATGATGAAATATTTTTTTTTTCACATATTGAGATTGAAAACATTTGTTATTAATAAACAGATTCTTCGACTGTCTTTAATTATCTTTTCAGATAAGCTACACGATCAAGTCATATGTATAGATACATAGAATCCACTATATATTTGACAATTCCAAAGTCAAGTTTAAAATTTTTATATTTGAGATTTGTCACCACAGAAGGGTAGTCGTCAAATGCAAAACTTCGACTATTTAATTATAGTTATGATGATGTTCATGTCATTGAAATATTGTATTATATCTCAACAACACATGAAATCGACTAGGATGAAAATAGTTCACAAGAAAAAAAGAAAAATTAGAAATTACTACAGACAATATGGAATTCATGAGTGAAGACTAGAATTACTAGTGAGAGAATGGAAGAAATAGTGATCTCATCGATTGTTGCGTAAATAGTGAATAGAAAGAGAACGGAAAAGGAAAAACGATGGAAACTACATATAGAATTGTATGCTACAAGACAAGAAGATAGCAATGGATAAAGAACAATAGTTGAATCCATTAATGATCATATAGTGTCTGCTGTTAATGGCCGCATTTTACTCTATCAATGATAGAGTCTTTTCCTTTCAACTTTATTGTAGAAAGATTCATGAAACGATGGCATTGATCGAGCAAAATGAATTTCAATTTTATCTCTTGTCATTCTGACAGCTTTCTTATCTTTTTTTTGTTTTCTTCATCGTCTTCCATCTGAAAGTTTTCTCTTATACTAGTACCCATTCTAAATCTGATGATTCATCGAGTCATGTCGCGTGTAAGAAAATATTCGTCTAAGGAGCTTAAAAGTTGCCTAAGGTATTTTTGTTTTCAAAATTCTCGGTCATTTTTCTGTAATCCGAACTCACATAGCAGAGTACACAGTCATTTACTTTTTCTTTACGATAGTGTGTTTCTTTTCTCACGTTTTGACAAGAAGTTCATGGTATATCATGTGAACAGAACAAATTTTCTGTAGCCATCGGTACTATTTGTAGCTGCGAGGAGCACACAACTTCTTTGTATTTATCTTTTTTCACTATGTAACTCCACATTATCACGTATACAATTAACTGAAAACTGATGAGCAATATCATGGATTGAAAGAAATTAGTTCTTTCCAAGTATATTACTCGTCACGAGATATTTTCTCGTGAAGAGTAAATTTTCAAAATATTTGTTCATTGAAACAAATTGTTTTCTAACAGTACATCATCCTTGTCATCATTAAGTTATCTTCATAAATATTCAGAAACAATTTAGAATTTCATACAATCCTTATCAACGAAAACTTCAAAGAGTAATTTATGAATAAAATTCTATGAACATTTCTATTGTTCTTTTGTTTCTACAGAAGATGATGTAAAAAAATATGATAGAGAAAATGTTTTAAATAGTTTAGTTTTAACAAAGAATTTCAATTGATAGTTTTATGGACTAAATGTTTGTTACATTATGTAAGAGAACATATTTCATTTGACTGCAACCTGTCTGTTTAAATAATGTAACTATGTACATCGTATTTGATCGAATCGATTAGATAATCACATTAAGAATTACTAGAACACAACGTATCTAACTGGAATATGCTGTTCTTAGAAGAAATACAATACTTGTGTATTATTTTTGTCATAATCATTATCATGTATGTATAAAGCCCATTAATGACATGCAGAAAATGAGCAGAGGAAGCAAAAATTAATATGTGCAATGGCGTCAACCGATTGGACAACGATTATTAAAGGTGTGGTCGTTTTCTTATGTGTTGTAGTTTTTTTTCCTTTCCTCTTCTCCTAATAGATCCTTCTGTTAAGTCTGAAGGCATTGTGCAGTCTGTCGTTTCTCTTTCCTTGCTTTCTTCTTCTTTCTTTTCTTCAGCCTCTAAAACGCAGCAGCACTGTCATCATCATTCTAGCCACTCTCGTTTCACTCTGTTGCCAATACGATAGCACATAACTTTCACCGCCATCGATCGTCGTGTAAACAAGTTTAAAAAACGATCTTTACTATTCTGTTCGTCATCATATTCGATCAATAATTTAGAAGAAAATAGGTAAGTTCAATGGTCATTGTTGTGACGATTCTGTTTAAATATCGAAATATAATAGCACATGCTTTTAATGTCCTAATGTATTAATTTAATGAAAAACATTGCAAATATGTAGAAGAAGAAAAGCACTAAAAACAACAAGTGTTAAATTTCTGTGGGGGTGTATCAATAACAATCATGATTATTAACTATGTGTCAATAATAATGAAAAAATTGAATAGTTAGTCCTATTTTGAAGATTTTATTCATACTTCCACGTGTTGCACTACATTTCAAGATAAAGCAATATTATGAATCATCTTTTTCATTTCCATGATTAACCTACGAGTTTATAGTATTGTCTTTTTTTTTGTACATTCTTTTACAAATGGGTCAATATGTGCGCAAGACGAATATAAAATTCCGTATTTTTGCTTTCTTCCGTTCTTTTTCGACGTTGCTTAGGTAGCACATACCACAATATTAATAACTATACAGATTCTTTCTTTTTCCTTTCATCATAACAATATCGTTTTCTTTTTTTTTTATTCCATCATTCTAGTTTGTGTTCACATTTAACAATATTCTGTATTTTTTCTTGAATATAATTTACTAACTATTCACACATTTAACAAAAATATCAGATTGAAATTACAAACATGGACAGATTGGTATCTGATGATAATTCTCCGTCTTCTGTACAAACAACATTAGCTGTTGGTGGTGCACTTGCACTTGTAGCTGCTGCAGTTATTCATCGTAATAAAGATAAATTATCTTCGTTTCTTGCCGAAGACTTTGCACCTAACGTCATGAATCAAGATATTGATTGGCAAAATGTTACCATATCAGCTCAGGTCAGTATTTCATTTATATATTTATTTTGATTTTAAATAAATATTTGCAAAAAACAAAAATAAATAAAAGAAAAAGAAGAACTATTCAAATAAAAAACAAAAGTAATCCACTGACAAAATTATGAACGATTCGATTTTTACTGAACATTTACGTTTCAATGTTCGATTCATCATATGAATGAAATATTAATGTTTTGCTTGTCTTCCAATGTGAATCGAACGAAAGTTTTTGTTAAAAAAAAAATAAACATAAAAACAACCAAAATTTACTTAAAAAATTTCAATCTTTCGAAACGATTCAATAACAAGAAAGACAAACCCATGAAGTGTTTTTGTCATCTGTACACATACCTATGACAATAGTCATTCAATAAAAATTTTCTTTCTAGGCACAAGGATGTTCTGAAGCGCGTGTTGCTGCTATCCTCGGTACACAGCCATTATTAACAAATGGTAAATCGGATATTGATGATCGTACATTTAACACGTTCTATGATGGTTTTCAAATTGGCAAAGATACTGCCATTACCAAAGGTCTATATTCATATTTATCAATTATTCTTTCGAATATGTTCTCTTCTTTATCTAGGCGATCAAAGATGTTTAGGATATCGAGTTGATCGTCAATCAGAATATCAATGGGTGTCATATACAGAAGTAGATAATCATAATAACTTAAGTAAACTCATCGTACATTTATATTAAATATTTTTATCATCAGGCAGAAAAAATAGCTACAGATATTGGTAGTGGACTTATTCAGCTAGGTGAAAATTATGGTCAAAATACCTATATTGGCATCTATGCAGTCAATAGTGTTGAGGTACGTTGATATGTACTGCATGTTTTTCTGCTATTTTGTTTTTCTAATACACCTTCTAGTGGATGACAACTGCTTTGGCATGTCATTTTCAAAGCATGATTTATGTACCCCTCTATGATACACTGGGTGAGCCTGCTATTGCTCATATAATTAATCAAAGTATGTTGTTTGTGATTAGTATTGATTTTTATTTAAATTAACGAATCAATTCTTGCAATAATTTAATCGTTTCAGTTTCATTGAAAACAATCTTCGTTGACAAACCTGAGAATGTACTTGCCTTAATCAAAATTGTTAATCAAATATCAACATTAAAACGAATAGTACTTACAAAAAAGTTACCGAGTGATAAAGATTATGATATAAGAAATAAAGCAAAAGAAGCTGGAATCGAAATAATGACATACAATGAATTACAAGTAAGTTTTCAAAAGTCGTGAATCTGTTTTTTTGATTTCCTATGATTTCTAATGACATTTCATCTTATGCTTTTTTTTTACAGCAACTTGGCCAAACACAACCGGTTGCACATCATGTAATATATTGAAATTCAATGATTTATAAATGAAACATAGCAATTTCATTTTAGCCACCTAAACCCGATGATTTATTTGAAATTTGTTATACAAGTGGTACAACAGGCTTGCCAAAAGGTGCTATTTTAACAAATAGAAATTTAGTTGGTTTGATACAATCAGCTAAGGAACATTTTGTATGTTAAAGTTTAATTTAACAAGACAAGTTTATTGGTTGTTCTCATGTTTTCTAGAATCCAGTTTTTAACGAATTAGAAACAATTATTTCATATTTACCATTAGCTCATTCATATGAACAAACCATCGAAGTAACTTTCAATTCATTAATTAATTCTTTGTATTCAATGAAATAAATCTTTTTTTATTATCCTGTTTGTAGCTCTATTGTTTAAGTTCGGGCTTTAAAATTGGTTATTATCTAGGTGATGTACGTCAATTAGCTGATGATCTTGCTTGTTTAAAACCAACATTGATGCCTTGTGTACCTCGACTTCTAAATCGAATGGTAAACATGAATCAACATCAATAAGAAAAATATTTCGTTTATTCTTTTGTCTTTTTGTTTAAGTATGATAATATTCAATCGACAATACGTCAATTAAGTCCATTGAAACGTCTTCTATTCAATCAAGCTCTATCAGCTAAAGCCACCGATGTTAATAATCATCGTGTCAGACGCCATTTACTTTGGGATGGTTTTGTTTTCAAACGTATTCAACAGCGACTTGGTGGTCGTGTTAAAATAATCGTTAGTGGTGCAGCACCTTTATCACCGAAAATTCTCGAATTTCTTAAACGTGTTTGCGCTGCTTATGTTGTGGAAGGTTATGGACAAACAGAATGTTGTGGTATAGCAACGTGTCAGATGCTTGGAGATTCAACAACAGGAAATATCGGTGTACCATTAAAGTGTAATATGATTAAACTGGTAGACGTGCCTGATATGCAATATTTTTCAAAAGACAATATCGGAGAACTATGTATTAAAGGTGCAAATGTATTCAGTGGCTACTATAAGGATGAAGAAAGAACAAGAGAAGCATTGGATAGAGATGGTTGGTTACATACGGGTGATATTGCTAGATGGGCACCGGTAAAAGATATTTTCTCTTTTACTAGAAATCATGTTTTACATTGTATGCCTTATTTTTTACTCGTCAATTAGACTGGTCAAATTGAAATTGTTGATCGAAAAAAACATATGTTTAAATTGGCACAGGTATATTCTTGTTAATAAGAGTCTATCATGTGTTTAAAATCAAACTGAACTACTAGATATAGACAATCATGGAGGATTCAATGCTTACTTTTGCTTTATTACAGATTTATTTATTCGGTATTTTTCCTACAACTAATATTTGATGTTTTATGACACGTAATCTATCATCAAGGAAATCATTGAGAATCAATATATTACGTTAGAGATTAGATTTCAGTCATTAATTAGAGCGTGTTAACTATGAAATGAACCATGGCAATGTATTGTAGTTTTCTTGTATAGTACTTTAAAAAAAAAGCAATCGAAAAAAATGACGTTTCTCCTGACAGTGTATTCTCATAGAGTAGTCTTCAAGTAATCGTTTTGATATTCAACAAAGCAAAAATAACTCATGTTCTGTTCTGGTTAATTGATAACTTGAACAAATAAGATGATTTTCAACGAATAGTAGATTTCAATATTTGTAATGCTATCTATGTGGATAGTTTCAGGTCGAATTTTGTACTGTTTAATTTCTTTAATATTCTATTGAGAGTTAAACAAAGTCAGATGTTATGTACATTAACAATATCTTACATATGTAACACACGAGAGGAATCATCTCAGATAGTTCGCTGATCAACGATCGTATTGTAACAGTGAGTACTTGACTCAGTTTTTTATCTTAGAAAAACGAAAATGGTTGATGATAATACTGAAACATCAAATAAGTTATAATGCATATGTCTTCATTTGTGAACTATCGGAAAGATATTTTTTTACTCTAATATCTCGGTTGACTATGCCATTGCTATTTTAATTAGTAACTAATAAGTAAGTGTTTGTATTTTTGGTATTCAAATATTCGCGATTTGATAGATAAAAGCCTATTGATTACACAATTTTTACTGACAACAATGACATAATTAGAAACGATTGTTTTAGATGAATCAATCAATAAAATGCTATTGTGTCTCTTATGCATATCGTATTTAACAGTGAATTAAGATTGAAAATTTTTGACGAACATAAGTCGTCTGAATAGAATCTCTTTATTAGTTTCTCCATTCGGACACGAGTTAGTAATTCAATGTTCACTAAGTATACGGTGCAGCAATCTTTTTTTCTTGGATCTTGGATAGATGTTTTTTTTTAAATTGCCGTTCTCTTACAATCAATAGATTGAAATCGTAAATTTTATTTGTAAAAACTTTGAAATCTAAACTATGTTGTCAATGTCGAAAGGAGATTTAGAGTTCAAAAACTCATAAGTGAAGCAACATTTTGAAACCGATCACAGGTATCGATTATGAGAAATTTCATTAAGATCTTTATAGGTTTGTTTCTTTTTTGAATTAAAAACATTCTACTTCAACATATTCCTCATGTAATCAAAAGATAATCCTCATGGGTGTCTGTACACTACAGTTAATTTTACAGAATAGAATATCAAGTAGTAGTTGGCATGCACATGACAAGTACCTGTTGAAGTTATACGTTAAAATTATCAAGAAAATAGTTTTTGTTTCATTTCATTTATCTGAAGATACAAAATGATCATGCACTTGTACACGATTCGGCATAGATTTTAAAATAGTTGAGTAAGAAATACTCTAAGAAAACTACGTATAGTCATACGTTGAATCATCATTATCAACAAAGTGTAATCAAACATTTTTATACGGGAAAATTATTGATCCATTAAAGGTATCGAATTATAATTTGACACGAAAAAAAAGCAAAGATATCTTCTATTGTGATTAAAAAATTTTAAGTTGTTTTTCTGACAATTGTATAGTTGTGAATTACGAGATTCAAAAAGACATGAACTTTACATAACGTAGCTACATAGAGACAATTGTGTATGGTTTCATATTTTTTCCTGATGTTAATGTTTGAAAAGAAAATTTTCAAGTTTGTTTCTATGCACTACAGCGAATAGCGCTCGAATTTTGTGAAGAGTACTTCAATTCGATCGATGCAAATGTAGATGTGAGTGTGTTGTTTTTTTATCCTTCAAAATGTTATGTAAACGAACTTTCGCAGCGTTGACATAATTTAACCCCATTGATAGGAACGTACATGTTTTGTAAGGACTCGAAGGTTTTTTTCTTATTTTTTCTCATTGAAAAGTGAGATGTTTTTTTTTATAAAAGAACAAACTTCAAGAAATATTTGATCTTTGCGAGTCCGATATTGTTTTGAATGAACTAAACTATTTTAGAATTACGAGTTAAAAAATTTTTTGCGTGGGCATTATGAAAAAATTCCAATAAAGGAAAAGAAATAAAACTTTCCATATGAATAAATAACTATGTGAAATATGAATTCAAGAATGTTCTTCTATATCAATCGATTAACATTCTTCATATATCATATTTTAGGGTGAATATGTTGCACCGGAACGTATTGAAAATATTTATATTAATAGTAACTATATTGCTCAAGTATTTGTCTATGGTAATGGTTATAAGGTAAAATAATGTTTATGCACTAGATTTAGTTTCTATTTTAACATGTTTGAATCGTTTAAACAGAGTTTTACAGTAGCTATCGTAGTTCCTGATGCAGATGTTCTTGGAAATTATGCTCGTGAAAATGATATGTCAAATGATATGATTGAATTATGTACGAAAAAGGTACGATCATTCGTTAACGTTACTTTATTTTGTTTGACAATTGACTGTTATTCTAGGAAATAAAAGATTTGATTTATAATGATATGAAACGATTAGAAAAAGAGAATGGATTAAAAGGTTTTGAAATGGTATGTACAAATTATATTGATTTGTTTGTTCGTAATAAAATTCATTTTTACAATGCATTATGATAGGCAAAAGATATTCATCTACATCCTGAACTATTCTCAATAGAGAATAGTCTTTTAACGCCAACAATGAAAGCAAAACGACCTGAATTGGCAAAATATTTTGAAAAACAAATTGAAGAAATGTATAAAAACATTGACTAATTCATATGATTTTAAAAATTCGTTTTTTCCACTGTTTTGTTCGTCTCATTCTCTGAGTCAGATTTCAAATTCGGAGAACATTAATCTCTCATTAAAAAAAATTCACATTTTAGATATCTTTTTATTGGTACAGATCTATTTTGTGTTTAATTTTCATATTCTCGGTCATTGCTTATTTTCATCTGTCTCGATGATTTTATCCTTTGTGATTGATCACTATTTATGCACTTAAAATTGCGTTCTAATATTCTGGATGAATTTCATTTTGTTTTCTTTATCGGAAAGAATTAATGAATAGTGAACTGTGCAGTTTCTATTGTTATTGTTTTATTTTTTTTCCAATGCTTATGAGTGTGTACGACTTTTCTCACACTTTTTGAAATGTTTTTCATCAGAGAAGAAAAAGAACGCCAAGCAGACGAATAAAACACAAAATTTTGAAAGAAGTTTTTAAATGAAAATAAAACATCAACATGATTTTTATCTCAACATAATATCTAATCGTTCGCTCGTGATGTGAATGGTCAATTGAATTCTTAGTAAACAATTAAAATATTGATTAGAAGCTATGTGATTAACCCAATTGTTGTCATTTACTCATCTAAAAACTAGTGTTTGAGAACATTTTTCGTACTCTCTATATTTCATTTTTTAGAACAATTCTTTCCAAGAGATTTCTGATTTTTTGTGTAGTCAAAAAGTGAGTACACTATTTGAGTAGGTCAGTGTGTCCGGCCGTTTATTCGATAACTCTGCATAATTCCATTCGATTGAGCTGGAATTTTGTGCACAGAATCGCCTCATCAATATCTCGGTCAAGTTCGAAGATGAGAAAGGTCCGGCAAGAAATGGCTGAGTTATAGAAAAAATTGTCATTTTTGATCAGACCATCCATGAGGGGGTGTATAGAGATTTTTTCAGAAAACAATTTTTTTCTCTGAATTATCTACAACGTATATACAATCGACTCAGTTTTTGACGCTGATTCCGAATCTGATATTAGTTTTGAACCAAATGCCTGGATATGTCTCAGATGACCACTAGTTTTTGGGTTTCCCAAAAAGATTTACCAGTGCACACATTCTAAAATTTGACTGATTTGTCTCATTCACTTTTTGAAGTACACATAACTCTCGGACTTAAGTCCGACGTTTTCACATTTATTTCATTGTCTTAAAGGATGTTATGACACATAATATTCAATAAAATCAATTGCTTCATATTATAATTAATTTATTACTTTAATTTTACAAGACATACAAGGGTTCTTCTATCATTAATCAGAACCTATGGATATTTGTAGAATTCTATTAGATCTTGATCTTTTAATGAGACTGATCATTAGTGTTCGTTGTGGAGAAATCATGAAGCTACTGCTGTATCGACCGTACAGATAGGTTCGTATAACAAAAGATAGAAGTATTGTTTTTGTTTCTAAAGTTAACTCTTCAAAAAACAATGCACTATTTCATTTCTTTAATAGTGTCATTGTAGTTTGTTTCCATTGATATACTTTCGTTTTTTTTCCGAGAATATTTATTCGTATCGTTTTTATTTAAATTTTCACTTCTAAGTAAATATTGTCAAATGATTATTATTTTCGAATGAAAAAACGAAAAAATTTCATTGAGTATAATATCTTTGATTCTGTTCTCGTTTATCTATCTCATTCGGTCTCTATTATATGGAATCAGATTAATCTGAGATACTAAACAGGTGTATCGAAAACATCAATCACATATATATAACGAAAGAAATTTACTGGATGCTAATACAATATCAAAATCAATTTGAATGTTGTCTCTCCTTACTCTCCTAGTTACTAGTGTCATTGCTAATCATGCTGTTCATGCAGCTGAATGTCGAACAGTAAAACAAGGCGCACATTATACATCATTAATTCCATTTCATGGTTTTAAATCTAATCCAATAATTTCATCACGTGTTCAATTTACCAATAGTTCAGCTCACTATTTATTTCCATCAACAGAACCTAAAGGTCATTTGTGTACAACATCATGGAATAAATTATGGGGAGCTTGTCGTTGTGGTTATTTAACAAGTAATCATAAAGATTCGGATAGATTTGTATTTCGTCGTGTTGGAAGTTGTCTTCGTTATGATGCTGGTTATGTTATTGGTGAGAATGATAATTGTGTTGAGTCGAATTTAATTGAAATAGCTGCATATGCCTATGATAATAATCTTAAACCATTTGAAAATCAAGGTACATTATTGAAACTATTTTCAACTCGTTTACTTGTCGATGAGTGGTATAAAGTAACACTGATTTTTGAAGAAACTAAAACAATCTATCAACTATTTGACAATAATGATCAATTACTCGAAACACAAGAAATTGTTCATCGTCAATGTAAAGATTATAAACTTGGTCTCATGCAAGATTTATACTTCGGTGGACAATGTCCTGCACCGCAAGATGTTTCTGTTTGTTATGATAAAGCATAATATAAAAAACGAAATTTAATAAAACAGAAAAACATTTTCTGTTAGAGAAACAGATACTTATGAATTACTGTGAAGAAAAACATCTATCCATGTTGAGATTTCATATAGTTCGATGATGTCAAATCATTGTATAACCATGCTTCCGTTTTCTACTAGATAGGATTAAGTCTCAAAAAAACAGACAGAATAATGTATTTTTTTTATCAGTAATGTATTCTTTGATGATAGAGAGTCACTTGTAGAAACTAAAAGCGCAATTTACTAGAATCATATCACTTTTTTAATCGTTTTGAATTCATCTATTTACTATGCCATCGATCAAATACTCATGAAGAAGTTGTGATTTAGTGCTTGATGTAAAATTCATATAATTCTTCGAACGGATATTCACATCGATTTCATAAAATTGGAACACGAATGGAAGGAAGATCATTCTCGTCATTGCTTCGATTACATAAAATACTTAATAACGAAATGTTATTCGAATGATTGATATTAATACAAAAAAACACCAAGCGACGACATGTTGACCGGTTTTTTCTACGTTTGGACTAGAAGATATCATTCAGATAAAGTGTAATCAGGAATTATTTTTTATTTAAAGATTTCATATTGAAAAAAAAAAGTCTAAAGAATTCTATACTTTGAATTAGATATTCTTGACAGGAATAGATTAACACGGCGTTCAACTAAGACTATGTTTGAGGAAATTCTCAAGTACTACATTTAACTATTAGCAGTGTATTCTTTCAATAGAAACTAGAATAGTAAGAATATAACGGACGTGATTTCATAAAGATGATTCTTCTTGATTGTATTGTTTGTATTGAAGCCATTAGATAAATCCCATCTTTATAATCATATACTTTTGTTCCATGTCTAGGAAAAAAACCATAGACGAGAGGGACTATCTTGTATCCGGACTTAGAATAGTATTGTCCTTATCTTCCCATCGGTGATGAAGTAATTCACTTATCTTCATTCGTAATCTAGTATTTTATCCAAAGTGAAAATCAAAGATATACACATAACACAATTTTGTAGTAAACCATATTTCGAAATTTTTCCAAACATAAAATTCTAGTCCTATTCAAAACAAAGCATAGTATCCATTCAAGAGATATTTAAACTCTAAAACTGAACTTCTTATCATCAGACAAAAATCTAAAGTTATATGACATCTTCAACAATGATTTCTATGTTATTTCAATGAGTATATTATTCGTTTGAAGTAATTTCGAATTCATTCATCTACGGATAGTATCAAGTTAACAACTGTACTCTATACACACTTATTTTTCTTTTTTTGTTTTGAAGAAAATTCGTCAACTCAATTATTTTCGAATGAAATTCACTAGAGTAATAGCGATACATATAGTAAACTTGATATGATATGATAATCAAATTTATGTTTAGAGTAACTTAGAATATGTTCATTTCATTAATACATGTTTGGTACAAAACAAAAACAAAAGACTAGATTATTTCGAGATCTAGATGAGTTAGATTACAAGAATCTAGTTCACATACAAGTAATGTCAATCAAATTCAACATCGAATTATAATAGAACTAAACATTAAATATTTCATCTTGTGCTAGATGCATAATCATTGTAACAAATGATACAATAAAGAAAATCTATGTATATCATATTTTAAAAGGTGATACCGATCTTCAAATACTGTGCTAATTACATAGTAGTTCACTAGATGAATATGATAATTCAATAAAATAAAACGAAGACTTTCATTGAATCATGTTTGAATAGAAAATTTACATTCAATCTAATGAGAATTCGATTCAAGTTACTTTACAAAAATATTTTGAATAGTAGCATTTATAATCATTTATACCTAGCTATTTAGTTTCTTTGATTATATTAAAATTAAGTTTAATTTCATGCATCGTCTATGGTAGATCTTTTCTGACTAGAAGATAAAATATTGAACTATTTCTACGAAAATGGAAACGAAGAAAAATATTTCATATTAGCACATTGTAGTCATGTGTTTTAACGAAGATGATGATGCTTCGGTAGGAAGGAGGTGCTTGGGTTCATTTTGATAAGTAAATGTTATGTATGAGATCGAATATCAAATATATTATTAATGAAGATGAAATATAACTTCTGATTCAAGTGTAATCATGATTTCGCGGTATCAATACTAAATCAATTTTTGTTTCGCCTTGACAAAATTTAATATCAATTTCGGCAGACATAAAAGTAGGTAGTACATTGAAAGAGAGCATCCATGCAAAAAGGAGAGGATTTATTTAAAAAAAGCAACTTCCTAGCTGATAAAAATGTCGTGCTTCATTGACTTCCAGTTACATGAGCAAGTAAAAAAAAAGTAATTACACTACCCATAAATACACGGCAAATTTTACTAATAGTCTATACAAAAGTATATTTTTGCACTTTACTGTCACGAAGTAAGTCAGCAAATAAGATATCCGACATGAAATAGACTACTGGTAAAATTCTAGTTGAAAGTTATTTTCTATAAATTAGGAATAAAGTTGATTCGCCTGTCAGAATGTTTTATGATGACATATTTATCACTAGAATAATAAAATGTTTCACACAAGATCAGTGTGCATATGTTTTTTCACAATGTATGAAGGTAGACATCTACGAACAGAGAGAGAAAGAGTGATAGAGAGCAATTAGAAAGATGCTTCCTTTAGAATTCAGCGAAAAATTTATAAATTATTTGTGCTCGTCAAAAACTATAAGCTTTTCTAAGCAGCAGTTTTTAGTGTACTGCATAGAAAAAATTAAGAGGCCAAAAATATCAACGATATATGAGCATAATTAGTTGAATAATTAAAACGACCATTTGTGTGTCGATATTTGAAATTGAATTTACTTTTTTGTATTTCAAAGTTTTAGGTATTTGCCTGTTGATACTATTATCCTATAAAACGATTTCATCCTCATCTATAGTAGCAGATACAAGTACACACGAACAATCACAATGGTGCTATTTCTTCATTGGGCGAGTATACGGTAAATATTTCCGATCATCTATTGTTCAACACAATGTTTATAGTATTATGGATCATTTACTATAACATAGTAATGAAAATTTATTATATCTTTAAATTATCTATTTCAGACGATATTATCGGAAAACAGTCACTAAATTGATGAAGATTTTATTAGGACTATTGTGCACAGGGATTCTTTTCGGTATTATCATCTCATGGGCAATTGATGTTCATTGGAATCGTCAACAAGAGTGTAAGAATAACTATAAATATAGTCTGCAGAGTTTCTCTTTTAGAAAAGCACTTAGTTGGCTTTCATGAATATTTTTAAAAACAATCTCATCATATGTGTGATGGTAGATACACTTTTTTCATTAGAAAAAAATGGACAATCAAAGTACTGAAATCAGATAGAAATAAATGTGAAAACGTCGGACTTAAGTCCGAGAGTTATGTGTACTTCAAAAAGTGAATGAGACAAATCAGTCAAATTTTAGAATGTGTGCACTGGTAAATCTTTTTGGGAAACCCAAAAACTAGTGGTCATCTGAGACATATCTAGGCATTTGGTTCAAAACTAATATCAGATTCGGAATCAGCGTNTACGTTGTAGATAATTCAGAGAAAAAAATTGTTTTCTGAAAAAATCTCTATACACCCCCTCATGGATGGTCTGATCAAAAATGACAATTTTTTCTATAACTCAGCCATTTCTTGCCAGACCTTTCTCATCTTCGAACTTGACCGAGATATTGATGAGGCGATTCTGTGCACAAAATTCCAGCTCAATCGAATGGAATTATGCAGAGTTATCGAATAAACGGCCGGACACACTGACCTACTCAAATAGTGTACTCACTTTTTGACTACACAAAAAAGCTATTTTTATTTCACAAGAATGGTTCGAAATCGTATGTCTAAAGGAAATTCTAAACATTAAACTCTGACATAATAGTTACTTCGAATAGTTGAAAGTAGGAAAACATTTTTCTATGATATTTTAATTCTAATTTGAATGAATAAACTATACATGATGGTCAACATTTTTTTAGTAAACTATGATCCAGGTGAGGAATTTAAATCTACAATGCTGAATAGCCAAGATATCAACACATTTCGAGCGAAAATTAATCGTAATATTTTGCCTGCCTTCAATGATGTTTCATTCGAAGAGTAAGTACATAGATGTAACGATGTTCGCACTGGCATTTACATGAAAGTTCTACACTTCACTAGAAACCTTAATTTTTCATATTGTACTAATATTTCTTTTTTAATACTGTCTATTCAGAATATGTTCAACGGTATTGATTCGTTGAAATTTAATATCTCTTGTCATTAATCATAGGATTGTTGATGATTATGTATTTGACGAACCAACTTCTGAAACGTGTCGAAATCAGTTCTGTCCATCGTATGGAATTAGTGTTACACGAAGTCTATTCGATAAAAATCATTGCGATTATTACGTGACACTTAGTCTGAAGTTAGATTCACTTGCATGGCAATTTAAACATATGCCACTGAATCTTGTTATTGTCATCGATATTAGCCGTTCAATGGGAGCTCCATTTGCAAGAAGAGATTCAAATCATTCGGATTATCAATCGAAATTGAATATAACTCTTGATGAAATTCATAAAATTGTGAATAGACTTGAAAAACGAGATCGTCTCGGCATAATTACTCTGAATACATTTGCTTTTGAACTGCAACCACTCGTGTATATGACTGATGAACAAAAAGAAAAAACTCGCAAAAATCTCAATGAACTTCAGTCAACTGGCTCTATGTATATGAGTGGTGGAGTACGAGCAAGTTCAGTCTTATTCAATCGTATTCAACTTACTGATGAATATGAAAATCGAATCATCTTTTTAACCGATGTATTGACAAATACAGGTGAAATAAATACTAAATATTTTAAATCAGCTACAATGTTTAACGCTAAAAAGCGTATTTATACAACATTCATCGGACTTGGCATCGCTGCGAAAGGATCACTCATCCAAAGCATATGTAAAACAAGTGGAGCAAATTATTTTGCTGTGAATGATAGAAAAAGTCTTAAAGAATTATTAGATGATGATTTTAATTTGATTATAACGCCTCTGGCATTCAACGTACAACTACGTCTACAATCAAATCGATTTGAAATCGAACGTGTTTATCGTTCATTTGAATATGCAAGCAGCACCAACGAATTAATTACAATTAGTACAATCTTTCTAAAAAAATCACGAGGCAAATATAAATCTACTCGAAATGGTTTTGTTCTATTAAAGTTAAAAGAAAAAAAGGCATCATCAGCACAAACTCATAGTTTGAATTTGACTATTACCTATGAAGATCGACTTGGTAAAATCAATAGAAATATATCATACATCAATATTGTTGATCTCAACTCACAATTCATAAGTCATGATGAATGCTCTAAGAAATCATTTTATTCCAATGATGGAATTCGTAAAGCTATTTTACTAGTTGAATATGTTAAATTACTACATTCATGGCTGCAATATGAACACAAATCTATTTACAATAAAAAAAAAACAACTTCTATTGTTGAACATGAAAACCATCTAAGAGTACGCAAAATTAATGAACAGTATATGACTGTATGGCAGCAAGTTAAAACTGCTCTCAAAATTTCACCTGAATTTCGTGCTCTATTCATGGGATTTGAAATACATTTTGAAAAAGAAATGTTATCATTGAATGACTACAATTTACGACGAGAACTTTCAATATTGAAAAAACTGATTTCATATAATCAAATATAAATTAAAAGAATATTTTTGAACACTATTATTAGATAATAAAAGGCAATCCATTCAAAGAATTCATTTTTCTTATTATTCAATGGAAAATAATAGATTCCTATACCTATACTCTTGATGTCCTGTTAGAATAATCATGTATCAAACGTGTATTATCTATATATCTACAGCTGAAACTAAATCCTCTATGTTCTATTCTAACTCCTTTGCAAATACTCGCTTCTATTTTCAATAAGTAAAAGGGAGAGGAAAAAAGTAGGATTTGCATTCTGAAAGATTATGCGTGAAACAAGTCATTCTTTGTTGAACAAATAGATAAATGATGTAATCATATTCAATCTAGCAATGTTATTCATTATCCTCATGTGAACATCTACGCTTACTCAAAAATCCGTCTTTACAAAGATGACATAACACAAGAAAAGTATGAGAACACATTAGAACTAGGCTTAGAACTGAACATGGTCCATAAATGGGCGGTATATCAGTAACGTATACACAAATATTGCAGTTTGAAATTGTTAGAATAGTTCGTTTTTTTATTCACTTTGTGAGAGATAGAGGACTAGAGTCCTGTGGGACAAACTTTCGATTGTTCCGAATCCCGTTGACAAAAAATGTTCAGATGTCGTATCGTTCCTCCGACGAAAACAAGACACCTTTTCTACACAATCAATTGGAAAATAGAGTAATAAGAACTTGATCAATATGAAAAGAAATCGAGAAATGTAAGACTAAAGTTAAGTTTTGATTAATAAAAATAGAAACTGGTACTCTCAAGTAGAAATATGAATTAATAATCAGGGTGTGTCCATATATGTGTGTGTGACTGAAGGTTTGGTAGATCGAAGATCTACACCCACACCGACTTTTGTGCTCAAATAAATGTACAAATGTTGATGTTTGAGAAAAATAACACTCTCCCGTGTACATAACATATTAGCTCCTAATATAACTTATCAAGAATATTTTGATCTAATCATTATTAGATTAGTAAAATCGAGCTTATTGTGATCGATTTTATTCAAAATTTAAAGTAATCTATGTCTATAACAATACTTCATATATCAGATAAGTATGTGCTCTTTTTATGTCAGTAATCGTTCTATAATTGTTTGAAAT